>SNQJ01S0147303.1:0-14656 GCA_010110895.2 Picea sitchensis
TTTCTCTGATATACTTGGTTTGAGAAATAAAAATTCCTTGGTTGCTTTGATGTATCTGAAGTCCCAGAAAGAAGGATAGTTCTCCAAGTAATGACATTTCAAATTCACTCTGCATGTCTTTCGCAAATTTCTGGTTTAACCTGTCATCATCACTACCAAAAGTAATATCATCAACATAACTTCAATTAATAAAATATTACCTTGACTTACCTTGATGTAGAGGTTGTTGTCTGCACTTCTTTTTCTTAACCCTGCCTGCAAAAGATACTTATCCAGTCTGGAGTACCATGCTCTAGGAGCCTGTTTTAGACCATACAATACCTTCTTTAATTTACACACATAGTCTGTGTTCTCTGACAACTGAAATCTTTCTGGTTGTTCAATGTAGACTTCTTCTTCAAGTTCCCCATTCAGAAAAGCTGATTTTACGTCCATCTGACATACTTTAGCATTTTTGGAGCATGCATAAGCTAAAATCAAATAGATTGCTTCCATTCTGAAAACTGGGGCATTTGTCTCTTCAAAGTCAATTCCTTCAATCTTGTGCATATCATCTTCCTCTTCTTCTTCAAAACTAGCTAGGCACTGGTAGCTTATCTCTGAGAAGAGATGTGGCCGCTACTCGCATCCGTGAGAAGATGATTACAATGAGGCTCTGAAGGCCCTTTTACAATAAACGAGAATGCCAAAAGCCCTAGACATCCAAAAACCTAACCCTGGGAGATGAAGTGGCAAAAGTCATGTGGGCCCTGTTTGAGTAAGTTGGTACATCAACTTCCCGGGGTCGTAACTTTTGCATACGATCTCCGTTTTAGGCGTATGATAGCCCATTGGAAAGATCTATCCGAGGACTACAACGTTTTTGACAAAATTTGTGACATACCCCAAAAAACGTCGTTTAGGGCTTCAAAACGGCTCCAGAAGTTCAAGACCCGAAAACTACTAAAAATAGTAAACTGTGCGAAAACTAAAAAATTGAAAGAAGCAATGGTGGGGGTCCAAGTGGAATAGGTGGGTGGCCACCAATATCCACCTGGATCATTCCTCCCCCCTTAGGACCCCAAAAAACGTCGTTTAGTATTTCAAACGCTCCAAGTTCAAACCAAAACTACTAAAAATAGTAACCGTATGTAAAACTAAAAACTGAAAGAAGTAATGGTGGGGTCCAAGTGGAATAGGTGGTGGCCACCAATATCCAATTGAATCATTCTCCCCTTAGAAGCAATGGTCCCCATTGCATTGAGTTCTCCATGAGATGAGGAAACTTCGCTGGAACTTGGTCCCCGGTGAGCCATTTGCCTTGGTGAAGGAGTTGGCCTACTTTGACAACTCGAGATAGCGGTATATTTTGTTTTCGAGTTTGCTTGATCTGTGTATCCATGATCCGATCAATTCTGGCTTGTTCCATGCGCCTAGATTTAACTCGCTGGTGTGAGTTGTTCTCGCCATGCCTGATGTGTCTAGTAGAGGTGGAAAGTAGGGCCAAAGGCTATTCACATTGAACACCGGGTGAAGACCAGAATGGTGGAGACGTCGAGCCAAAGGCATTTTCCCCCACCTTGGTGAGGTGTACCTACATCGGGTTTTACTCCAATTCATGGGGTCCACGGCCTCTTTTCGGTAAATGCAGCCACAATTTCTGTTCCAACTTCGAAGGCGGCAATTTGCACGCATGTTGATCATGTCGCTGTTTGTGCTTGTCAGCATTTGCTCGGCCCAATATGTCATGAACCTGGTTGGCTTTACGCTGAAAATGTGCTCAATGAATTTGTTTTCTTTATCCACCGACGCAGTGACATGAGTTGAGTCTTCTTGAGTAGCCACAAATGGGATGGCTATGTCAATGGGACATAGTGGTCAAACTTCCGCCCACTTGAAAGGGTCAAGGTTGAGCCATGGAGAGCTCACGGCCAGTCAAAAAGCCAAAAATACGTATGTCCTCAACCTACGCGCGATGACGGAATCAAAATACGCATCATCCGCATCTAATCGTCCGTACCAAGGCTTGTGGATGGAAAGATGCGGACTTGGTGAGCTTGGTGTCCAATAGTGACCATAGGCTTGACTATAATGTGTTGAGGAACCAATTGTTATGGTCTGAGATAATGGTTTTTTTTGGGATCCCAAAGTGTATCCACACTGGTTCAAAGAAGAAGCTTAGCAGTATTGGTCATTGTGATATTCTTCTTGCAGCCATCATAATGGACATCTTCGAGAATCGCATCGACGACCACAAAACACATACGCCATTGACGTTTTCATGCTTAGTAGAAGGAAGGTCCGGCTACGTAATCCATAGAGATGGATTCCCCACTGGCCGACTGGGGGTAGGGAAGCGGAGTATAGAGGCTCCTTGCTTCTTGATGGTCGTACTTAAGTAAATGGCGCAAGGAAGGTGTGACTTGATGTAATTCTACATCTTGTCGGAAGGTTCTTCGCCAATAGAAATACTTCTTGCAAAGATCGCCACTCTGCCAATTCCCGAAATGCCCAGTGACTCGACCGTAGTGCACCTCCCAAATCATCTTTGGCACGCCACTTGAAGGAACACAGCAGAGTCCCAAGTGACAAAGCAGGCATCCTGAGGTGAAAATTGGGAACTTGCTTACCTCCAAAGAGTGTATTGTATGTGTGGCCGACTCGATCACTTGTAGAAAATAATCGGAAGTCTCGTGCCCACGTTATTGAGAGCATATGGTTAGCGCCTAATGCATGGGTATTCGACTGAGGAAGTCTGCAACGTTATTGGTGTTGCCTTTTTTTGTACTTAATGTACAAATGAAACCGCTGCGTGTATGTGAACCACTTCCGATGGCAGTCATTCTACAACTTCCTCAGGCGTCGATGAACTTCAAAGGGGCTCTGCGGAACCGTGGATGACCGCTTCCTTTCCTTAAAATGTAATGCTTCCATTGCCCAAAAGCCCGCGACAATGGAATACATCTCTTTGTCATAAGTGGGATAATTTCGACTAAGGTCTAAAGTGTCTCACCGCGGATATGCCACCGGATGCCTTACGCTGGAGTAAGGACCTTCTCCCCACGCGTAGTCGTAGGCATCTATCCTTCGATCTCAAATGGTTGCTGTAAGTTCCAAAATGTGGAGCACCGGTGCGTGAGAAGAGTATGCGATGTTTCAACTCCCCCAACGCCTTCTGTTGAGATTCGTACTAAAAGAATTTTTCTTTAGCTCCTCCTCGTGACTTGACCCAAGGGCCAAGTGGTATGAGAGAATCCCAACACAAACCTCGGCAGAAATCGCCGCACTCCAAAAAGTTACTCTGAGCTCGCTTAGCGGCTCCTGTTAGGGTGACAATGGCTAACCCGGCGACTTGATCTTTGTCGATCCAGCCGCACTCCGCCATCAATAATAATGTATCCCATAATTTAACTTGTTGTCAAAAGTGCATTTCACCAAGGCTACAAACTTGTGTTGTCGTGAAGTTGTTTGAGGACCTCGCCGATATGGCGGAGGTGTGCTCTTCCCAGTCTAGCCGAAGATCACAATGCCATCCAAGTACACCACTACAAATGAGTTTGTGAATGGTCGCAGGATATTGTCCATTAGCCTCATTAAGGTTGCAGGGCATTCGCCAAACCGAAGCGCATGACCAACCATTCTAAAAGGTCTTCCTGATTTGAATGCACTTCCACACATTAGAGGGTCTGATTGGTACCTAGTGATACCCGCATCAGTCAATCTTGGTCGTATTTTCCCTTGAGTTGGTTATCCGGAAGAAATATCAACTGCGGGATCGGTAAATCTATTCCCAACAAAGGATCCCGTCAGCGTCTTCATCGTCAATGCAGAGTCTCAAGTCCCATCCTTCTTCTACAACAATACGATCTAAGCTCCCATGTATTTATGAACTCGGCCTGATGTGACCTTTCTACAAAAGCTCCTGAATCTGCCTCTTGATTTCATCATTCTCCGTGATGTACGCCTAGATGGGTCCATTAGGGCAAAGAAGGTACCCGCTGGGTCGACGATGGGGTGCTTGGCCCGGTAAAGGTAGAGGCACCCCCGCTGAGGAGGTGCAAGGTGAAGATGTCCCTCGCATTCTCCACGCACCTTATCCATCCGTTGTTTTCGTGTAGTGGGGCTCTTTCTGGAGGTCATGGCCACGCCTTTCGCTTTCCCCTCGAGGGAGGACTGGCCGTGGGAAAACAAATTTTCTGGTTTTTGAAATGAGCTTACCGCATTGTTTTACAGTAACCAAACAGATGGTGGTGCTGCGCTATCTCCTGTATTCTCAGGAGTGATTACGTTCAAAGTGATAATAGCACGAGGCCTGGACTTATACATAGCATGTTGCTTCCACAATTATGGTTGGCCCAATAATACATCAAACATCAAGAGGAGAAATGTCACATAATACCCCATCCTGCGGAAGGGATTGATGTCAGGGAAGGCGACATTGTCGACCGACGCGGAGGTCCCTGCATTTGGTGCAAAATCCACCCGATGGTGTATGGTTGTGGTGTGCTGTGGTCGTCAAGCCAAACCGCTTCACGACCTCTACAGATATGAGGTTCTTCTCTCGCCCCGCCGGCCGACAATGAAATGCGATGGGGATCCCTTTACCCACATCTTGAAATGGAAGACGCCACTGGATATTCTCGCTCCTCCTTCGATCTTCATGGTGGAACGGGTGGCATTGGGCTCCCTCGTGATCGCATAATCAAGCTCATTCCCCTTATCGCCTTCCGACCGTAGCTCCGAGCATGCATCCCATTCGTATTCTTCAACTCCTGGCCAAGCAATAGTGACTGGGTCTCGACACTCACTTGTGTTGTGAGTGGAGCTCTTTATGGAACTCGCCACCATTTCCGCGTCCTTTTTGGCTTCGCGGTGCTTGTTCTTTTGGCTTCGCGTTTCATTGGTTGTCCTGGCTGTCTCCGCCTTTGCCTCTGGCCTCGCCTTTACGCTGGGGAGTACCTTCTTCGCGTTTCGACGGTGAGCCAAAGTCTCGCTTCTTCGCTTTGAACTTCTGCTCAATCTTGGCAAAGATATCGCAGATGCTACACCAAGTGAGGGAGATGTCGAGGAACTCCATTCCTCCTAAATGTATCTCGTATGCAATTGTGGTACTTTAACACCAAATGCTTCTTCTTCCTCAATCTTTGATACCCAACTTTGTTAGGGTATGAAACATCATTATCTCATGCAATATCTTGGTCCCTTTGTCACGCAACGAAGGTCCATTGTCTGTATTTGTCCTCATATCTCCCACGGGATAATATTGTTCGATGGCATCTCGAAAAGAATTCCAAGTAGGTACGACCAAGAACAAAGAGTGTTCCTCCTTGTCCTTTTTCTCATAGTAGGTTTCCCACCAGTTCTTGATATGGGGGGTGGCTTTGAGGATTGCGAAAATAATCTTTTCTTGGTCTGCCAGTGAACCGAGAAATATCCTTCTAATGCATTCAACCATCTATCTACTCTGCAGTATTTGCATCTAGCTGGCCATCAAATATGGGAATGTAAACGTTTACTTGTACCTTAAAATGAGTGACACCTCCAGAGTGGCTTCTAGATGTCAACATGCACAGCCAGTCTGAATCCGTTGAAGAATCTAGGCAAAGTTGTCCATCATCGCTGGGTTTCCTTTGTTTCTCGAAAATTCCTCGAAAGCAACATTTTGATAGGGATCTCCCCGGCTTCCCTCATCTTTCTTTTCTTCCCCACATGGGCCGCCGGGTTTATGGTATCATCTTGGAAAGGGTTCAACCAGACGAAGCCCTTAACTCCTTATATCCTTATCAGACATGCAAAGAAAGATCGAGAATGAGCGAACCGCTCTGATACCACCGGGATCCGGGATTTATGTAGAACACAAATGAAATATGACATACACATAAACACAGAGATAGCGAAATAAGACTATTTCATTAATAACAAATGACCTAAATATTCTTACAGACGCGAATGGAAATAAACTAGCTAGACGTACCGTATCTTATCTCTCTCGAGAAGAGATGTGGCCGCTAATCGTGATCCGTGAGAAGATGATTACATGAGGCTCTGAAGGCCCTTTACAATAAACGGAATGCCAAAAATCCCTGACATCCAAAACCTAACCCCTGGAGATGAAGCAAAGAAAAGTCATGTGGGCCCCTGCTTGGGTAAGTTGGTACATCAACTTCCCTGGTCGTAACTTTTGCATACGATCTCCTTTCTTTAGGCTTATGATAGCCCATTGGAAAGATCTATCCGAGCACTATAACATTTTGGACAAAATTTGTGACATACCCCAAACAAACGTCGTTTAGGGCTTCAAATGGCTCCAAGTTCGGACCAAACCTAAAAATAGTAACCGTGGCGAAAACTAAAAAATTGAAAGAAGTAATGGGGTCCAAGTGAATAGGTGGGTGGCCACTCAATATCCACCCGGATCACTTTTGTCTTCTGCTTTCATCAATTGTTATGTTGATGCTTTCCTGATAATCCTTTTTTTAATCTTAAATTTTAACACTTGTATGCTTTCCTTGTAATTTAATAACCAAATGTAATTATCTTCCTTTGTCCACATGAGTCAAACTTCTTTCATTCTCATTATCTTCTTGATGTAGCATTTGCTTCCAAAACTCTAAAGTGCTTCACATTTGTTGGTCTCTCCTTTCCATAGCTCGTATGGAGTTTCATCAATGTTGTTTTTGAGCATTATTCCATTTTGAATGTGAACTTCTATATGCACCGCTCAAGGTCCAAAAAATATTCTGTCAACTTTGAATCTATTATCATTGTTCGAGTCATTTCTTGTGTAAAATCAGTTTCTATTTTTTCCTTTCAATAACTCCATTCTCCGTTGAGGTAAATCCCATCTAAGAATTGCCTTTTATTCCATGATTGTTGCAAGATTCCATAAATTCCTCGTTGATACCTAGGAGGGGGGTGAATCAAGTATCAAGTACAATTTAAAAAACCTTTTCAACTTATACTTAAACCATTCAACATTCAATGATCAATGAACAATATTATAAGAGCACCAATACACCACAATACACCATGCACAATATATGAGAAATAATCAATAGTTTTGTTCAAGGAAGTAATGACTTCCAAAGGTAGCTACGTAGCCTTCCAAATGTAAAGGGAGGGATAAACTCAAAGAGGAAGATACAATCCTCCAATATCAAGAGAGATTTGAACTCTATCCTTGCCCTTCCTTCCACCCAATAATATATGAGAGATAATAAACTTCATTAGATCATCACCATCAACCAATTATCACAAGGAACCTAATAATGCTTCGAGACTCTTCAATTTCTGCAATTATTCAATTCTTGAGTAATATTTGATCCCGTAGGATAATGTTACTCAATGTATTCTCAACTCTTCTAATTTTTTACTTCTTGAATCCTCCCAAAAAGAGGTTATAGAAAGAATGGTAGACTTTATTCAATTCTGGTCTGCTCGTAAGACCCAACTTGTACAGCATGCCCTTGCGCTCAATATTTAACAACATCTGATTCTTTGAAACTCACACACTAGAAACTAAAGTTTGTACTCTTCCAATGGAAGTGGTACCACTAAATTTGAGTCTCAGATGGTGCTATGACCTGCTTTTTACCTGCAATCAATCTGCTTTTTTGACTATTTCAGATCAATACAAACCCCTATATTCCACAGAGGTAATCTCCATAATTATAGCGAATCAAGAGATGAAATTTTACCATAGGTACCTGATATGTATTCTCAATATAGCGATTTAACCATATGAATCATTCTTGAAAAACGCTATAGCAAAATGGTAAGATGACTTGAAAATAACATACCTTTAGAACACATCACCAAAAGACTCCCCATCCTCCCTTGAAATCTGGCCTTCTTTTTACTTCTTCTTCCCTATGAAATTCACCAGAATAAAATGAATGTATAATGATATTTATTTATACCATTTATGTCACTTCATTTTAACATTAGAGCTGACCTGACACTTCTCTTATATTTTGTAATTATTTTAATTATCTTCGTGGCTCATGTACTTCCTTTTCAATTCACTTGTCATTTCAAAAATTCATTTCTCTCAACCATGAGGATCCATGTGGACGCGGCCATACCAATCGAAACAACATGATGTATACTATCCATTCATGGGTGTTGTATATGCATGCATATTCCTTCATGTTCAAATACCTTTATCAATCTTTATGTGTCCAAAAACCCATGACTAGGGTTGACATCAATGACAACAATCAATCTTCCCAACAATCTCCCCTTTGTCATTGATGGCAACACTCATGTTTTCCCTATGATCATGATCCCAATTTCTCTCTCCCCTTTGACATCAATGGAAAAGGGTATGGCCCCTCGAAGTTTACTCTGGAAAAAGGTAACCTCTTCTTTGGGGTTGTCTCCTAACATGTGGCACTCAATAATACTTCATCCTTATTTTTGGTCTTGGGACGCTTTTCTTCCTTAGAATCATTTTGTGGATTTTGTCTTCTCTCTTCTTCATGTCTGATGTATATGTTGTTCGTTTCTTCTAGTTAAAATGCAAACCAATCTTCCCCGAAGTTATTTTCTCTAATTTTACATTTTCTGGGAATCAAACGTAAGAGTGTATCCTTGATCACACATTTTACTAACACTCAGTAGATTATGATTCAAGTCTTCAACCAATAGGAACATTATTTTCTACATTTTTCTTCTTCCAGTTCTGTTTACTTCACCTTCTCCAAGTATTTTGGTCGATGATTCATCTCCAAATGCAACATTGCCACCCTTTCTCTTCAAGTTTATGAATTTTGCCTTGATCCCTAGTCATGTGTGAAGAACATCCACTTTCTATGCACCACTCATCTTCTTCTTTTACATTTTTCGGGTCAATGCTATTCAACAATTCATTGTTTGGAATCTCTTTTCCTTCTCCATACCGTATTAAGTATAGGCACATTCATTCATATATATCTGCAATCTCGTGCTTTTGTGACCAAGATAATTGCATTTGTAGCATGCCACAATATTTTTGTCCATCAATGGGTAAAATGAACTATAACTTCGCTGACAAATCCACGACATTTCCACTGCTTTTCACACCATTCATGTTTCTTGCATAATTATTCCTTTCATTGATTCTCGCAATTAATTGCCTTATGTCCAAAATTTTGTATATAACAATGACCAAGAAAGAAATTTTGATACCTTGGAGTAAGTGGGCTTCGTGGTGATGTAGTCCATCTCGTTCATGATCTATTCTTCCTCAGAAGTTTCCTCTTCATACCCCATTGAGCTTTTCGATTTCCTCAAGGTAGAGGTCTTTTGATATCCATCTCTTTTGTAATCATTCATTCTTTTCTCGCATCCTAGTCCACTTCTCTAACTCAGGTAGCTCTTCTTCAACCTCGCTTTTGTTGGTATTCTGTGCTCTCTTGTATGAAGTTTCACCCATGCATCCAAGATGTGTTAAGTCTTTTGGCACCTCAGAGTTTCTTACGCTTTTCCTCAATGAGACAACTTCTTGTTCAAGTTTCTCACAATCTTCTTCTTCTTTATCATTTGGACCTTCTTTACTTCCGCTATTCTTCTTGCTTCTTCAAGTAGAGTTTTCAAGGAAATGGTTTTACTTCTCTCGGTCCAAAGTATTCTAATTGTTTCTTTAATCTTACAACCACCTTTTCATAACCAACCATCCTAATTTCTTTAGTTTTCTTTGCATGTCTTTGCGCTTGCTAGCCAATCCTTTCAACATGCTTCAATTTTTAAGATCCTCATCTTCTCTCTTGTCAATAATTTTTCTTTTTATGATTTTCTTCTTCATTGGATTTTTTCTTCTTCAATGTCACTTATTTCAATCCTTGGATGAGGACATTCAAATTAACCATGACCTACTCCTTCACAACTGAAGCAAAAGAACTAACCTCTATTTTCTTCTTTGAAACTGAGATGTTGTAATCTTCTTCAACTCTTCTTCTCTTTCCCTCGCTTTCCCTTGCATAAAGTTCTTGTAGCTTGTCCTAAGATATTTTGCTGATGCACATGATCCCACCCTTGATTTCTAATTGGACCATTAATCCATCCAGATGGTATCTATTACAGCTTTGTTGTTCTTTTACTCTTCTCGAGCTGCAAATTGGTTTCTTCGAAGCATTATATCCCCATAACCGAGATCCAAACATTCCGCTCTAAGAGCTTTCAAGCAGCCCATTCTATTTTCCGCAAGTATTACCTCCATCAAATGGTGGAATCCCATTTGAATGTTTTCCATTTTTGCATGTGATCTTCCCTTCCGTTGGTTAAATTGTAATCAAGGTAACCTTTCTCTCGACAATTGTTGATAATGAGGGGTGAATCAAGATCAAGTACAATTTAAAACCTTTTTCAACTTATACTTAAACCATTCAATTATATCCAATGAGCAACTTGAACAATATTATAAGAGTTACACCAATACACCACAATACACCATGCACAATATATGAGAAATAATCAATAGTTTTTTGTTCAACTAAGTAATGACTTCCAAAGGTAGCTAAGCAACTTCCAGTAAAATGGGGGCAAGGAGGGATAACCTCCAAGAGGAAGATAAAAAATCCTTCCAATATCAAGAGAGATTTGAAACTTCTATCCTTGCCCTCTCCTTCCACCCTATTATTATATGAGAGATAATAAACTTACATTAGATCATCACCATCAACCAATCACTCAAGCACCCTGAGCTTCAGACTTCTTCACTTCTACACTATTCAATTCTTGTAGTACTCTCATCCTATAGATAATGTTACTCAATGTATTCTAACTCTTCTTAATTTTCAGTCCTTGAATCCTCCTCAAAAAAGAGGTTATAGAAAGAATGGTAGATTCTATTCACCCTCGGGTTTGTCTCGTAAGACCCAACTTGTACAAAGATGCCTGGCCAATATTTAACAACATCTGATTCTCAAACTCACACAAAAGAAACTAAAAGCCCATACTACTTCCAATGGAAGTGGTCCCACTGGAAGTTGAGTCTCAGAGTGAAAAATTCTAGGACTGCTTTTACCTGTGAATTGCTTTTGACTAGCTTCATGACTGGTCATAAATCCTATATTCCATAGAGTGTATCGCCATAATTATAAAGGAATCAAGAGCTAAATTTTTACCATAGGTACCTTGATGTATTCTCAATACCATAAGGGGATTTCTGCACCATTTGAATCGTCTACTATAGCAAAATGGTAAGATGACTTGAAATAACATACCTTAGAACACATCACCAAAGATTTCATCCCTCCCTTGAAATTCGGCCTTCTTTTACTTCTTCCCTCCTCGGAATCGACTTGTATCGTCGTTCTGTATATAATGATATTTATTTATACCATTTATGTCACTTCCTTTTAACATTAGGGGTCAATCTCACACTTTCATTTTATTTTGTACTATTTTCTTTTAATTATTTTCGTGGCCTACATGTACTTCCTTTTTCAATTCACTCTGTCATCTTCTAAAATTCATTCTCAACCATGTAGGTATCCGGCCTGACGCCATACCATCGAAACAAATATGATGTATACTATCCATTCATGGGTGTTGTATATGCATGCATTTTCTTTCCTTTTCCTCATGTACAAATACCTTTATCAATCTTAAGGTCCAAAACCCATGACTTTAGGGGTTGATATCAATGACAACAATCAATCTTCCAACATTCCTATGAGGTGAATTCCTCTTCCATTATCTGATCTTAAGCATTTGATTATTGAATCCATCTCATTTTCAACCATTTCTTGCGTGTATCTCTGAAATTTTCAAAAGCTTCGATTTGTTCTGAGAAAGCAAACTACGGGCCATTCTCAGATAATCATCAACCACAACAGCAAAGTATCTCTCTCACATTTTAAGCCTTTGTTGTAGTTGGTCCAACTAGATCAAGATGCACAATTTCCGCTGGTTTTGTTGTTGAATATTCCCTTTGACTTGCAAATGGTTGCATAAAGTTGGTTGTTTTTGTGATCTGGGGCATTTATCTTGTTGCTTCTCTTTTGCTGACTTGGATAAGGTTATCAAAATGCATGTGACCCATCTCTTTCTCGCAAGCCATAGCCAACTTTCATCTTCCTTTCCTAGACAAATACCTCTTTTCATTTCCACTCTTGCTTAATACATATATGTTGCTTGAATTTCTTTCCGCTAGCGACCAATTTCCCTCAATCTTCTTTTCTTATCTCACACTTTTGTGAATCGAAGTAACTTTATTACCTTGGTCGCACATTGTTTTGACTCACACTAAAAAAGATTATGTTTCATATCTCTACTAGTATAACATTTTTGTCTTTTCATTCTTGTTCAATTGGTTGTGCCTTTTCCAATGATTTTGATGAATAATCATTTCCAAAGGAGACCGATCCATCTCTTTTCCTTTTGTAATGTAAGAAACTTGTCTCTATCACCGTTATGTGTTTTGAACATCCACCTTCAACATGTTCTCAACCATATGTTTCTTTCCGCCAGCTTGTAGAGCTACTGCATTCTTCATTACTATAATCGATTTTGCTTTCTCATCCATGTCATTTTATGAGATTCTTGTTTGAGACTCTATTGAGGTTCTTGAGGGACTTTCATTCTGTAATTTTGGCCATGTGTCCAAATTGTTACATATTTGGTGTAAAATTCCACTGCTCAAGGATTCAAACCTATTATAAATTCTTTCCTCTCTGTGGTTTCACTATGTCTTCTTGAACAACCCTTTTGTGTATGGTTCTCAAAGTAGTTATTGTTCCTCGTGTTAGTTCCCTAAGTTTTACAAAATTTTATGTCCAAAAATTATTACAAGCATAATATAAACCAAAATATAGTTTGATACCCGTAGTCTAAGATCTTATGAAAGGAGGTGCTCTTATGAATCATTCTTCTCTTGAGGCCCTGCCTATATATTGTTGATTTTGAAATCAATCTTCTCGGTGGAGGAGGTCCCCTGTAATCTTCCTTGTATTCCTTTTTTATCCCTTTGATTGTTTCACATAACTTTTTGGATTTGTTTCTGCTCTGTTTTGGAGCTTGGATCCCCTTTTCTGCTTTTGATTGTGTCCAAGTCCTGACTTGTCAAGATAAGATTTTGGATCACGAGCAATGTCATCCAAAACTTTTGAGCTATTCTGTGATATTTTTCTTTTGAATATCCCTTTCTTAGTGTGACAATCTCGCCTTCCATAATTTTCCAATGATCCCTGCCCTTCTTCTAGTTGTTCTTTTGAGTGCTTCTTCAATCCTTTTTCCTCTCTTCTATTTAAACCTTCAATTTTGTAATCATTTGTTCTAGTCTTTGAGTGTCTTTTTCTTATCTATTTATGCTTGTAGCTCTTTTGTTTTTCTCTTCTTTCTTTTCCTTTTTTTTTTTTTTTTTTTTTTTTTTTTTTTTTTTTTTTTTTTTTTTTTTTTAATTTTTTTTTTTCATATGCTTCTTCATATTTTTCTTCTTAGGAGTCTTCACGCCATTTTCATCATCACAGTCTTCTACTGCCATGAATAGAACTCTCCCTGTTTCACTGTCACTGACTTCATCTTCATCTGATGATGAGATGTCTTCTTTGGTGCAAAAGTTTTTCTTGAAAACTTTCTTTGTAGTTCTTTTACCTTTATATGTTTTTATACCTTTTGAGTAACCTTCATCATTTCTCTTTTTCTTATGAGGACATTTGTCAGCAAAATGACCAATACCATCAAATTAAAATAAATTAAAGGAAGCTTACCTCTGTACCTACCATTGGTTCCCTTGTTCAGTCTTTTGACGAAGTTGGCCACTTCTTCATCATCCTCCGAGACGTCGCTGCTGCTGCTATATTCTTCTTGTTCCTTTTTATTTTGCTTTGATCTTTTGGATGCTTTGAAGACTGCTTCTTTTACATCTAGATTTTCCTGTTCAGTTCTCATCTCATATGCTGTGAAGGTTCCATGCAGTTCATCCATGCTTGTTGAGTTTAGTTTTGATCTTTCTTCTAGTGCTGATATCTTAGGGTTGAATCTCATAGGAAGAGATCTTAGTACCTTTTGAACAATTACAGATTCTTGGATTTCTTCTCCCAATCCTATGATTGCATTGATTGTTTCATCGACTCGTAAGAAGTTGTCTGCAATATCTTCATCTTCCTTCATTTTTAGTTGTTTGAACTGACCTCTGTAAGTTTGAAGCTTTGTTGTTTTGACTTTTGAATCTCCTTCATAAATATTTTGCAGCTTGTCCCAAATCTCTTTAGCAGATTTACAATGTGCAACTTTGGTGATTACTGTATCACTGAGACCATTCAAAAGTGTATTTATGGCTTTGGAATTATTCTCACCAAGTTTCACTGCTTTGTCATTTGTTGGTGGAACTGCTGGTGTTGTGTATCCATCTACAATTGATTGCCAAACTTGAAATCCCTGTGCTTGTATATATGCCTTCATCCTTATGCTCCAAAAATCATACTCCTATCCATCAAACTGTGGTATTCCATTTTTATACGAGTTGGTATTCTCCATGATCTACCTTTCAGTGGTTAAACTAATTTCTGAAGGAACCTGCTCTAATACCAATTGTTGGATTACTGAGAGGGGCGGTGAATCAGTAATAATGTAATTATAATCCTTTTTCTTCAAATGTTAAATCAATATAGAGTTATTATCAGTAATAAATAAACAATCACACACATACACAGTACACCAGTGTTTTACGTGGAAACCCAAATCGGGATAAAAC
>SNQJ01S0147304.1:0-23089 GCA_010110895.2 Picea sitchensis
TAAATTTCCTATGGTAAACATTAGCATTTTTACAAAAATTTCGAAGTCAACCTTCAACTAATTGAAAGTCAGCGATGAACTCATCGCTATAGTCCCTGCCCTTGGCCTTCCGGTAGGGACTAATAATAACAGAATTGCCATTAAAATACTGCTGTCCTTCACGAGTGGAGCTTTTAATTTTATTTAATAATATCGATTATAGTCCTTCACGAGTGGAGCTTTTAATTTTATTTAAACTCGTGTTCAACTATCGTGAACGTTGAAAACCTCCTGTCATTCAGAACCCTGCAACAATGGAACAGGTGAACCCCATTTTCAATTTTTTTTCAATAATTTGAAATATTTTTTCGCTCACAACACAAATCCCAATCAATCAAAGCAACTGGGGCGAATTGCAACTTTGCAGATAAAGGTAAATTCCATTTCCAAAACTTTTGTTTTAATTATTTGAAACCAAAAAAATATCCATGTCCAAACCTTTTATTGTAATCATTTGAAACATTTCCTTACCGCTAAGTCGATAATAAAGATAAATTTCACTGCCAAAACTTTTATTTTAATCATTTAAAACATGTTTTGAGTACAAATCCCAATTAAAACTAAGTGCATAAACCCAAAACCACCAGTTGCAATGCAAATCTGTAAAACTGAATTCAATCCACTACATATATCCAATAAATGGAAGTGAAAAACCCAAAACCATCAATTGCATTGCAAATCTGTAAAACTCAGTTAAATCCACTTAAATCCACTACATGTATCCAATAAATGGAAGTGAACCTGATAATAAAGGTAAATTTTATCACCAAAACTTTTATTTTAATCATTTAAAACATTTCTTGACTACAAATCTCAATTAAAACTAAGTGGATAAACCCAAAACTATCAATTGCATTGCAAATCTGTAAACTTTTATTTTAATCATTTAAAACATTTCCAGAGTACAAATTCCAATTAAAACTAAGTGAATAAACCAAAAACCATCAATTACATTGCAAATCTGTAAAATTCAGTTCAATCCATTACATGTATCCAATAAATGGAAGTGAAAGTGGACTCGATAAGGGAAAGAAATGTGAACTCTATTTCCAAAATATTTATTTTAATAATTCAAAACTAAAAAAATATTTATTTTAATAATTCAAAACTTACAATAAATGAAAGTGAAGATGAACTCCATACTAAAGGAAAAGTGAACTCTATTCTCAAAATGTTTATTTTAATCATTTAAAGCTTATCTTCATTCAAAACACAAATCCCATATCCCATTCAACATTAGATGGGTATAGTTCAAAACCATTCAACTTCAAGTTTGTAAGTTTGTACCCAACTACAAATGTGCAACAAATTTATAGTACAAATCTCAATCAAAGCTGTGTAGGTACAATTCAAAACCAATCCATTGCAAATTTGTAAAACCCAAGACCAATCAAGTCCGAAACAAATGGAAGTGAAGATGAACTCCATTCTAAAAACATTTAAATCCCAATAAAAGCCGAATGGGTATAACTCAAAACCAATAAACTGTAAATCTATCAACCAAAAATGGAAGTGCCAAATGGGTATAATTCAAAACCAATAAACCACAAATGGAAGTGAAGCTAAAATCCATTCCTAAAACTTTTATTTTAGGAATTATAACCATAATCAAAGCCACACAATTCTAACTCCCAATGAATGGTAGATCTGTAGAACTTAAAATCAATCAACTATAACACTGAAATCAATCAAATGCAAAACCTATACACCTCAGGACCAATCAACTATAAATCTACAACAAATGGAAATCAAGGTAAACTTCATTCCCATTTTCCTCACTCAAAGGACAAATCCCAATCAAGATGAGTGAGTACAACTCAAGACCAATCAAATACAGATTTATACAACTCAAGATCAATCAATTACAAATATGAATCAACTACAAATATATACAACTCAACACCAATCCACTCCAAATATGAATCAACTATATATATCTCAAGACAAATCCACTCCAAATATGAATCAACTATGTACAGCTCAAAACCAATCCACTCCAAATATGCAACAAATGAAGTAAAGGTGAATTCCATTTCCAAAACCTTTATTTTTATAATATAAGTCATTTCCTCTCATAGCACAACTCAAACCCATGAGTGCACAACCCTCCAAATATGCAAGAAATGAAGTAAAGGTGAATTCCATTTCCAAAACCTTTATTTTTATAATATAAGTCATTTCCTCTCATAGCACAACTCACACCCATGAGTGTACAACCCATGTCCAATCAATTGAGAAAAAAAATTCAACTTATAGTGTCACCATAGAAGGGTAGCAATGGAAAGGAAACCCTAACAAGGAACTTACTTCACTGGTATTTAACATGATACTAGTATCATTGGTTATAAAAATGATGGTTGTGGATATCGCTCCCATGCCATTGATCAAAATTTGGATAATAGAAATTCGAACAACATTATAGTGGTTGAATGTGGAGTTGTACCCATCGTTGTAGCAATGCACCCACTATTGATAGAAATATTGTTAAATTTCAAACTAAGTCATTATAAAAGGAAATTAAATTTATGTTTATTGTAGACATGCACCAACTATGTGTGGATATTTATTATAGCAAGATTTTCCTCACCCCATGCAACTTGCTCAGAAGACCTTTTCCATTTCCCTATCCAGACTTGAAGTCCATTTTTGCAATTCCCAGAGTTAAAAAACATATTTTTCCACATATACATGCCCTAACATCTATACAACATGTGTATATGTAGGTTGCACCATTACAACCCTCGTGTGTCAGGTTTTGTGTCCAAAATTAAAAATGGTGTCGGGTTTCCATGTCACATCACAAGATCCATGATCCTTGACCTTCCATATACTGCAAACGTTCTGATTGGGCCCTTTAGTTCCATTTGAAGGATATAAATGGGCCATATCGAAGTTGTGGAAGAAGGAGAAGAATTCAACTTTGAGAGCAAAGTTAGTCTAGAGAAATTATTCACTTCATATTGAGTCTGCATCTCTTTGTCCTTTTAACTCTGAACACATTGTTCAACCCCCAAGCTCTTCCCTCTTTGAAGAACAACCTCATTGTATTTCTTATATGAGCTTTTCTTTGGTGGAGGATTGAAGTGGTGGATGCCCAACTGGAGCGACTTAGTTTCTCGGTTTTGAGATGTGCCAACACAAAAGTTTGTCATTCATACACTTCTGTTGATCATATTTCAATAGAAATACTCTTTTCTCGTCTAATTAATGTCTTGCAAATATTTGAATTGTTATTCCATGGGAATATTTGTTATGAATATTGATGGATTATGCTATTATATGTCCTAACTGTATATATTATTACCATATGCTTGTGTATCTTGGTTGTTGAGAACAGGTTGCAGGTGTATAGCTTTGAGTAGAGTGCTCAACGGTGGCCTTCTTCGAACATTCGGATGAGATAGGCTCTTTATCTTGCCTTGTTAGCATCTTTTTTTATATAGCATACTTGAGACTAAATTTGATTTCTACATTCATTCTATATGTAGTGGTTTACCCCATGCCATAGAGTGATTTTCCTCGTAACAATATTAGCGACCATATTGAGTCTTTTTCTTATAAAAGGTATCAAACGTGGTACACAGACCTCTACCTACAACACTTGTGGTCATACAAGTATGATTACTAAGTCGATTTAGAAAGACACTAGGAGTCCTTCGAATCCCACACCTATTGTTGGCACAAGGGCAGACCCAGGGTTCAACGCTACAACAACACAACAACAAAACTCTAACTACCGACCCTTTCGAAAACACCTGCGAAGCAGATGAAGTCTCACCCGAGGTAGAGGCAAGGGTGGTTGCAGGACTCCAGTGTCTGCAATCTTAGCCGAGACACAGATCTGTGATTGTAACCCCTTGACAAAACACTTAGCAATATAGTTCATCAATATCCATTCTCAATTTACAGCGCAGATAAAACCCTAATTACAGAGCATCGAAATATCCAACCGGATCTAGCATCTAGCAGCACTTAGCATGATGAAACAGATTAGATCTAGTAGGTTCAAGCACTAAGCACATTCACACCGGTTGGATCCAACATTTACTCTCATTATTAAGCACAAAGAAACAACACATCTACCTATCATTCATCTATATCAAAGAAATAAGAAAGTAAATACATAAACACATCAATCCATCGCACATAGCATTCACAAAACAGGATGTACATGGTTCACCACCACCCTGGGGCTACGTCTACCAACTCTTCGTCTTCTTTATTAGATTTCTTCAATCTTATTACATGCACAGAGCCTTCAGATCAACTTCGTAGAGGACAGGAGATCTGCGCACTCTCCGCTAGATCCTTCGTTCCCAAGCTAGGTTACAACACAAAGCCTACATAGAGTCTCTTACAATCACTTGCACTTAGCTTTGCAAGTCTCACACAGCATGCAAAAAGCACTTACAACTGTTACTTGCACTCAACACTACTTACAACTGACTTGTCATTCTCACTTAGCCATTCATACTCAACACTATCTATTTATACATTACAAAATCGAGCCTAAACATGGGTAAACCCATGGGTTGACATCCCCATACCCGTTACATAATCCCAAATACCAAAAATCCCTAAAAAGGGGCCGAGATCCGACGATATCCGCTTCGTCTTGTGCTTCTCCTTCGACAGCCTATCAAAGTACCAAAAATAGGTCTAACATGACCAAGGATCCTCAAAACTTGGTCAAGGGCCAACAAGCCCCCAACACTCACCTGTGACTCATCCGGAGTCACTCTGATCTGGATAATTATGCCTCAAAACCCTCAAGCTTGGCTCAATATGCTTCGACTTGTTGTTGTTCCATGACCTCTTGTTCAACGAACTCTTGGATAACATCTTCGTTGACAGGTCCCTCTAGGCGATGTTCTGCTACAGTGATGACTTGTTCTAGTTCTTCTCCTCGGCCTTCGATATTTGCAAACAGTTGGTAAGCCTCATCCTGTATAGGTTGGAGCCTCCGAGTCACTTCCATGACTTTGCTCTGAATGGTGTGGACCTACTATGTGGAAGTGCGCTGCTCTTGGGATCGCTTCATCCTTTCAATAGCTGACAGGGGCTTCAACTATGCCTGTATTATTTTTTCTTGATACTTCGCCTCTTGGATTTGGGACTCCAGTGTCTTTAGTTCTGGATTCTTAGTAAGTCGCCCATACATCTAGGCACTGCGATCACTCAGTTGTTTACATTCCAAGGTGATGCCATTGATTCTTTCAACTGTGCCTTTAGTAGTTTCTTCCCTTTGACCCCTCACATCTTGTGGGGTCTCGGGCACTGTGTGAAGCTCTAAGTCTATTATTCGTTGTTGTAGCTACTGGATCGCTTCTATGATCTAGTCTACTTGATGCGTGACTCAGTATTATGCCTTTGTCTCTAAGCCTATCACAGAGAAAAGTGCTCTGTTGACTGCTTCTTGCACTTCGAGTTGCTCTACGAGAAACTATTATTTTCCCTGTTGAATCTATTATTTCTCCCCTTCAAACTTTGTTTGGAGAGAAATCTTCTCCTGCTCTACAACTTGACGTTGTTCTACTACTACTTCTTTCACTTGCATCAAGGCCTAAGTGGCTTGTTCTGTTTCTTCTTGTGCACGACGAAGGCGAGCTTTGGTTGCATCAGCTAGTAGTCGGAGTTGGGCTAGATCATCTCCCAATTTTGGTTCTCCCAATGGCAGGGGCGCAGTGGACACTACGTGACCGGACTGAAGGGCTTGTTGTACCCCTCGGACTTCGACCTCAATTCTGTCATACATCTCCTCCTCTTTGTATTCCTATTTCTGTAAAATTTCTTGCGAGGCGTTGTTCATAGCTACGATGATGCATTCAAAATCATCGACAATGAGCACAGTCTGCATCTTGGTCAAAGTGGCTCTGGATTTCTTCCGTGAAGAGGTTTTATTGGGAGAAACCTTCCTTTTCTTTAGGGGATCAGCCTCATCTCTAGGCAGTGTTACTTCGCCTTGCTTCTTCTCATCTTATTTTCCATTTATCTCTTCTACTTTGTCATCACCCCCTCGGTTAGGTGATACTGAAGTAGTCTTATCTGACGCGCTGCTTAAGCCTTGGACTTCTTCGGTCTTCTTCCTTCTACTGGGTCGAGATGTGTCATGTTCCTTTCGAGCAGCCTTCGAGCTGTCAAGTTCGGGGTCAGATATCTCTGCAGGGTTAGCGGGGATAAGGAGGTTTTTTGACCATTCCTTGGTGATCTCATCAGGGTCCTCTTCTGTGAGATTGTAGTACGACTGAAGATCCTCCTTATGTTCATCTTCTCACACAGTAATATAGATGAAGTGTCGATCTGCGTAGAACTTCATAAGTGGTCGAAACCTCTGTAGGGTTTCGACATCATGAGAGGTTCAACTTCGATGGCTCTCTTTAGCTGGGGATAATATGTGTAAAAAACTATGTTCAACTGCCACTGTTTTCCCATGTCGCTTAAGAACCAGATCTTGGTGAACTTCGCAGTGAGCGGCTCAAATGGTTCAATGTCCCAGAAGATATCACCTTCCGGCATCTCTCGAGCAATAAACCCGATGAGGATTAGGAGCTAGCTAAAGTGGAACTCGTAGCCCTGATCTCGTGCTTCACGAAAATCCAATTCCATATAATTAACCAGGTACTTCACCTGGTTCATCTATAGGCCTTCTACGCATTTCCCAACAACGTCAATGACAAAGCTTGTGACCTGCATGGGTATGTTCTTCCTTACAAGATTTCCTGCAATTAATTGGCATGCTAGGAGCACTGTGCCATTCTGGATGGAGGATACCTTGTAGCCTCGTGTTCCCTTCTTAACATCATCATAAGTATCCTTGATCTCCTGTGCTAACGTGCGATCTGTGGGTTTTCCTAGATAGAAGTCCTAGGGGTCGGGTCCTTGCATACTCAATCTGGTCATCCTATGGATTAGCGATGGATTGATTGTGATACAGTGGTCTAGACATAAGTAGCTGTCGTGGTAACATGAAAGTAAGAGCTTGACACATGTGTTAACCTTCTGGTGCCTTCCAAAGTGTGGGATTTTCATTACATTCAACAGGGTGGATTGCGTGAGGTTCATCGTCCACGGTTGGGGGATTATTTTCGAGTTTTTTCCCTTCATCCTAGTCAAGTATTTATATGGGGCGAGCATACTATGGTTCTTGTGGTCTCCTAGGTTGAAGTCATTGAACTTCAACATTGCGATCTTGTCCTGTTGTGCTCGAACTACACGTATCCCCTTTGGGAGGTACATAGTAACCATGGTGTACTCAAAATCTCTTGGCACACTATCATGACTCACCGTGTCGGCCAGAGGCAGGATGTAGTCAGGAAATATGGTCAGAATCAGCTTCGCATTTGCTAGGTCATCTCTGTGATTGGTTCTCTTTTCTGTGACGACTCGAGATGGCTCGGATCCGCGAGCGGTCGACGGAGAGGCTTGCACTCCTCTCTTCGATGACACTTGAATACTTGTATACATTACTTTCTCAGCCATGATATCGATGAGAACTTTTTCGACGATTTTCTCCACGACGTCGAGCTCGTCCGACATAAATTCTTAGATCGTATGGATGAATGAATGCTTAAAACAATAGAACTGGTGTTGATCTTACTAATCACAATGCAGTAGGAATGAGTTCTCTCTAATATAATTCGCAAAAGTGTTCTCGGTGCAACAGTCGACAGAATAAGTAAGCAACAACATAACAGATCTTTCCAACGAACAAGATACCTTCATTAACTCAGTTCTGTTCGTTACAGCGCGGTAAAAATAGTATGATGGCAGGATTTCTAGCCATAAATGTCATTCTAACTATTTGTGGCATTAGTCTAATGGTTATACTATTCCCAACGACTATATTTATTTTTCATGGCGAAGTGCCATGTGACGTTGTTCTGATATCCGGACGAAGTTCCTGTTTTGCAAATTTTCCTTTTGTGAAGTTCCCTCTGGAACCTTCTGTAACTTTTCGATCTTTGCTTTCTTCTTATTGAGATTTCTAGCCTTTTTCCTAGTGATCTTCATCTCATTATTCCTCTTTCCATTATGATTCTTTTCTTCTTTTGGCATAGTAACTTTTCACTGTTGAGATTCTTTCCTAAGATTCGAGGGAAATACTTCTTCTTTATCTGGGGTAGATGTTGTACTCTTCTGCACAGATAGGTGTCTCAAGTCCTTGTGTGTCCTTTCAACTTTGACATCCAAGTCCATGGTTCTAAATAGCTTTGATATGTTCTCCTATTCTTCGATTAAGTGCACGATCCTCCTAGTCATGAAATCTTTTAGTTCTTGCTTCTTCTACTCTAAGTCTTCTCCTTATTTCCTTTTAGCCTGATTCTTTTCAATCCAAGGTTTTCCTAGTACTATAGCAAATGGGGCACTGTTCTCAATAAATTTAACAACTTCAAAATATTCCTCTGTCAAAGTTCCATGAGCACTCATAGATATCTGGGTGAGTTTTCTACATAGGGTTATTGGCTTTCCTCTAAATAATCCTATTCCTCCCAATGAAGGAATCATAGCAGGATTTCCTACAGCTTCCCAAGTTCTTCTTGTCATGACATTCACATGTGTTTCTTCATCCAAAACACACTGAATGTCGAAGTCTCCTATCCTTGCTTCTATGCACTCTTTTTCTTTGAAGATATCTGAGAAGTTGATATGTCGGTAATCATTCAGGGTTTCTTTCATTTGAAACAATACAGTCTCTTATTCTTTCTAGGGTTCTGCCATGATCTCAGTTTCTTGACCTTTCTTAGGTTCTACTTATTCCATATTCATTCTTTCAATCTTAGAAATCATTCTAGGGCAATCTAAAACTTCATGGTCCATAGATTTACAACAAAGACAACTAGGTCTTCTACCAGGACATTCATTATCCATATGACCCGGCATTTTTCAACTGTAACAAAGGGTTAATCCTCTCTTTCTCTTAAATGATCCCCAACCTTTCCTGTATTGCACACTAGGATTGTAGTAGTTAACCTGCAAAAAATTCCTTCTAGGATTCTCCATCCATTTGTTAGTCCAAACATTCTTTCTATGCATAGGTATAACATATATTTCGTTATTCTTATCATATCTATTCATATCAAATATTCTTTCGTCTAGTTGTGCCCTACTTTTCAAGCTAGGACAAAATTTATCAAACATACCTAGATCCATAATTTTGAAACAAAAATTTCCATTTATCTTACCTTTAACAGAGCACAAATCTTTCAGATATTACCTCTTCTCTTTAGATAAAACTTATTTTCTTAGCATAGAGCTTCATAGAAGTAGAATACTACATACTAGGGCAACAGATATACGTGTAGATCTTTCACAGTTTCAGGTCAGATCTTTGCACAAAGATCCTTTTTCCTCAGTTTCCAGCAATCACAATTTCAGGTCCTAGAAATGAAACCATTTGTTGGCACATGGGCAGAACTAGGGTTCAACACTATAACAATGTGTGACCAACAAAAACCTAAATACGGGCCCTTTCGGCAACACCTGCGAAGTAGATGAAGAATCACCCGACGTAGAGGCAGGGGTGGTTGCAGGACTCCAGTGTATGCAACCTTAGCCGGGACACAGATCTGTGATTGTAACCCCTTGACAAAGCACTTAGCAATATAATTCATCAATATCCATTCTTATTTTGCAACACAGATAAAACCCTAATTATAGGGCATCTTAATATCCAACCAAATCTAGCATCTAGAAGCACTTAGCATGATGAAACAAATCATATCTAGTAGGTTCAAACACTAAGAACATTCACACCAGCCAGATCCATCATTTACTCTCATTATTAAGAACAAAGAAACACCATATCTACCTATCATTCATCTATATCAAAGCACTAAGCAAGTAAATACATAAACACATCAATCCATCACACAAAACATTCACAACACATGATGTATGTGGTTCACCCCCACCCTGGGGCTGCGTCCACCACTTCTTCATCTTCTTTATTATCTTTCTTCAATCTTCTTACATGCACAGAGCCTTCAGATCAACTTCGCAGAGGACATGAGATCTGTGCACTCTTCGCTAGATCATCCCTTCCCAAGATAGGTTACAACACAAAGCCTACATAGAATCTCTTACAATCACTTGCACTTAGCATTGCAAGTCTCACACAGCGTGCACAAAGAAATTTTCATCCTACATTCTAGCATCTAATATAAATCCTAGTATTGGAATTGGGGGCATGGCTCCTTCATATATTCCACTTTTGTTTGGAAGCACTCATATTCCCCAAGCGACTCCTAATGTTGGAAGCCTACCTCCTTTTCACATTGGGTCTAGTCCTTCTCTTAATGCTCTTGGATGGAGTAATCGACCAAGCAGACAAGATGTTGCTTATGTTCCGTCCTTTACACCTACCTCCACACAGATTCCGACCAACACGTTTGGCATGGTGAATCCACCTCTATCCCCTGGATTTACACCCGGAGGAGGTCAGTTTAATACTTTGGGCAATCCCCAACCTGGAGCTACTCCGTTTGGGGGAAATATTTACAACCCTCATCATAAAATTCCTATTGGAATGGTGCCCAACCAACCTCTTATGAATCAATTTGGAGGGGGGTTTTACAACCCTAGATAGGGACATGGTGCATACTAGAACCCTAGATGGGATATGATTCCCCAACATCAATATTTTATGGGAACTTGGGGCCAAATGTTGCAACCTCATCTCTCTTTTTTGGCCACGCTCAAGTTTCTAGACTTGTCAATATTAATGAACAACCCAGTGCCAAGATTCCTTCGGATATTCCAAAATTCAAGGGAAATAATGGTGAGGATCCTGGTGATCATGTCACTACTTTTCATATTTGGTGCTCTTCCAATTCCATTAATGATGATTCTTTTCATTTAATATTGTTTCAACGCACCCTCATAGGGGTTGCAGTGAAATGGTATGTAGAGGTACCAGGGGGGATGTACGAGAATTTTAATCAGATGGTTCTAGTTTTCCTTAACCACTTCCAATTGTCGGTTTGTTACGACGCTGACATAAAACTATTTTCGTCCCTCTGCTAGGACAAAGACACCCATATCTCGGATCACGTACAAGAGTGGCACTGAAGGAAGAGGTTGATCAAAGACTACATTCCTCCAAAGTTCCTGTTGGAATAGTTTCTTAAGTCTTTACTTCCTTAAATTTCGAAGTATGTTTCTACATCTGGGGTAACATCTAAAGAGGAAGCGATTTTAAAAAACCAATAGTTAGATCTCATATATGCTCAGTTTGGGATGTTATACAAGATTCTTCCTGATGCACTGAGGTCTAGCTATGACCCTAGAAAAAAGCTCAGGTGTCATGTCGATGGAATTATAGGCTACGCAAATGTTAAATCTATAGACTTGGTGACAAGCTTGTTGAAAGAGTTGTCTCTAAGCTAGTTTGTAGGAGGGAATGATCCATCTATGCCCTCCACTCCAACTCAGTCGACGGATGTACATTCTATGCAATCGTCAACCATCCCAAATGGTAACCAACAACAAGGAGGTTATAAAAGGAAAGGACATGGTAACAATCGTAAGGGTAGGAGGAATAATGATAATAAACCCAAGGACAATGCTAAAAATGATATATTGAAGGTTAATGCTAGTGAGGGAAAGAAAGAGAAGTGAAAGGTGAAAATCCCTTATAAGATTTGTATTGATGATCACCTTACCCACTTGTGCCCCAAACTCAAGCAAGATGCGAGGATTTTATCTCTACCACCTGATGTGGTAACTAATCCTTTTATGCATAATCAACATATGGCATCGAGCTCCTCTAATTATGGAAATGCGGTGAGTGGAAGTCAAAACCCATCGGCACAAGATAGTGACCGTCTATGCATAAATATGGTCAAGTCTCAGATTAATGTAGCCACTCAGTATCGTGATTACAGTTATTCATAGGATGTTTCAGTTCTAGAGTCTCCCCCTCCTCCATAGATGACTTTAGAGATAAAAAATCTAGAGCCCCTGACTTGTACTTCGAAAGGAGTACTCAAACGCTCTACCCAAAACCCTAATGCTAGAGCTTCCCAGAAATACTCTATTGTTGAGGATATGGGTCAAACCCCTTGTGCAATGTCAGCTCTAGAGGTACTTCAGAGGTGTCCTTCATATAGGAATGCCTTGTTATCTACTTTAGCAACTCTAGACCCCTATGGCTCTAAGGCTATCAAGTTCGATGTCATAGATGTGAATCCTCACTTGCCTTATCACGTGGCCTTTCAAATCCATGTTGCTTACTCGAACTATACCATCAAACGTACTGTTATTGATGAAAGTGTTGTAACGTGCGTGATGTCCCTAATCTATTGGAAATCCCTTGTATCTCCAACCCTCTCTCTATCCCCGACTAGGACGACCGTATTTTATGGTCGTTCTTTTCGTCCCCATGGTATTCACCCTACCTTTCTGGTGTAGTTAGGTGGGAAGATAGTGGAGGTGGATATCGAGGTGGTTGATGCACCCCTTGACTATAACTTACTACTAGGGCGTAACTAGACTTATGCTATGACTACAATCATGTCGTCTATTTTCCATACTTTATGTTTTCCTCATGATGGGAATATCGTGGCAATCGATCAGTTATCCTTTTCACGTGCTAGTCCCAATGCATCAGTTGGAACTTCGATCCTCGTGATCGATAATTCTGAGTCGAAAACTAAGGATATTGGTGTCAGAATGTATTCCTCCCTTATGGGTACCTTTGATTTCATAGCACCAATTCATCATATCTCTACCATGTCCAATAGGTCTTCTTTGTCAATGAGGTTCGTTCCTTTCCTCACTTCGTATTTTAACGATCCGTGTACCCTACCTTCCCCGACATCGTCTTGTGAAGGTTAGTCTCATATTGGAACGGAAATGCCACTTCCTGCGGCAAAGATATCATATCAATCTATTCTCGACTCTATTGTCGACCCACATCCTGTTCCCTCACAAAACGACAAGGAGGATATGGTTATTCGACCAATGTGGACCACTTAATCATCTTGCTCACATGATTTCCTCGATGATACTTTACCTTCATATGAAGAAATCTTAGAGGCCATGAATGGTTCATATAGGCCATGGGATAATATGAATAATTGCTCTTATTTCCTCCTAGAGCTTGTTAGAATCGAACAAGACGATTTTAGATCTACCTTGAGTGAGATAGTAAGCCACTTCGTAGTTCCACTTGATATGCATGACATTTATGCCAAAGGAAACATGGGGATTATTTATCCTACCATCACAATCAACATCTCTCGCATTCCTAGTAAAATTGAATATGTATATGTCGGTGCAAATTGTTCTCCTGAAGAAATTCAGATCTACACCAGGATCTTCAAATAATTATGTGATGTATTGCCTTGGTCATATTAAGAGATGCCAGGAATTGACCCTCTAATTTTCAAACATGATATTAAAACCTACCTGGATGCTAAACCTATTCGGAAATGACTTAGAGTTGTTAATCCTAGGAAGGTCCTTGCTATTAAGGAAGAGGTGGAGAAACTACATAATGCAGGTTTTATCTACCTGGTTTCCTTGACTAAATGGGTATCGAATATCTCTCCTATGAATAAGAAGAAAGGAACCATCTGTGTGTGTCTGTATTTTTGAGACCTGAATAAGGCCTATCCCAAAGACAACTTCCCAACACCTTTCATTGATCAAATTTTCAATGATTGTGCAGGAAGCGAGGTTTTTTATTTTATGGATGAATTTTCAGGATACAACCAGATTCAGATTAAACCTCAAGATCAACATAATATGACATTTATTTTTCCTTAGGGTACTTTCAAATGCCATAAAATTCCTTTCAACCTTAAAAATGTTGGAGCAAACTTCCAATGAGCCATGACCTTCGTTTTTCACAATCTCAAGCATATACTCGAAGCTTAGCTCGATGATCTCATTGCTCACTCTCGCAAGAGAGTGGATCAATCTATGCACCTTTGGCTATTTTTCAAGATATGTCGGTGTTATCGCATCCGTTTAAACCCTCATAAATGCATCTTTTGCATTAGGTTGGGTCGTCTTTTAGAATTCTTAATCTCTGAGACTGGGATCATGGTGGATCCTTTAAAGGTTGAGGGAATAACTCGATTTCCTCCCCTCCATAATATTCATCAATTTTGGCCCTTGACCAAGTTTTGGGAGTTTCTTGGTCATGTTGACCTATTTTGGGACTTCAGCAGCCTGTTGAACGATGAGCGCAAGTCGAAGCGGAGATCATAGGATCTCGGCACCCTTTTGGGCCCCTTTTTGGGTTTCTGGGAATATGTAACAAGAATGGGATGTCAGCCTATGGGTTTACCCATGCTTAGGCCTATTTTGTAATATATAAATAGATGCGTATCATGAACCAACATGCCCCCCACCCCCTCTGAGCTTCCTTCAGATATTTTGAAATTCGAGGGAAAGACTGGTGAGGATCCTGGTGATCACGTCACTACTTTTCATATTTGGTGTTCTTCCAATTCCCTTAATGATGATTTTATTTGTTTAAGATTGTTTCAATGCACCCTCACAGGGGTTGCAACAAAATGGTATATAAATCTACCAGGGGGGGCGTATAGAAATTTTAATTAGATGGTTCTAGTTTTCCTCAACCACTTCCAATTGTCAGTTCATTATGACACTGACATACAATTCCTATTGGCCGTTCACCAAGACAAATCCACCCATATCTTAGATCAAATCCAAGAGTGGTGCGGAAGGAAGAGCTTGATCAAAGCCTACATTCCTCCAGAGTTCTTGTTGAAATGGTTTCTTAAGTCTTTACTCCCTTATATTTCGAAGGATGTTTCTACATTCAGGGTAACATATGAAGATGAAGCGATTTTTAAATCTCAATAGTTAGATCTCATTTATGCTCAATTTGGGATGTTATACGATATTCTTCGTGATGCACCAAGGTCAAACTATGACCCTATACAAAATCCTGGGCCTCATGTCGATCAACATACGAGGATTTTATCTCTACCACCCACAGTGCTAACTAATCCTTTTCTGCATAATCAACATATGGCCTCAAGCTCCTCTAATGTCGAAAATATGGTGAGTGGAATTCAAAACCCACCGTCGCAAGACAATGACCGTCTATGCATAAATATGGTCAAGTCTTAGATTGATGTAGCCACTTGGTCTCGCGATTCTAGTTCTTCACAGGATATTCCAGGTATAGAGTTTCCCCCTCCTCCAGAGATTCCTTTATATATCAAAAGCTAGCTCCCCTAGCTCATATTTCGAAAGGAGTACTCAAACGCTCTACCCACAACCCTAATGCTAGAGCTTCCCATAACTACTCTATTATTGAGGATTTGTGTCAAACCACTTGCATGACGTCAGCTCTGGAGGAACTTCAGACGTTTCCTTCATAGAGGAATGCCTTGTTATCTGTGTTAGGAGCTCTAGACCCCTATGGCTCTAAGGCCATCAAGCTCTATGTCACGGATGTGAATCCTCGCTTACCTTATCACATGGATTTTCAAGTCCATGTGAATTACTCAAAGTATACCATCAAACATACTATTATTGATGAAGGTGTTGTAACATCTGTGATGTCCCTAATATGTTGGAAAGTGCTTGGTTCTCCAACCCTCTCTCAATCTCCGACTATGGTGACCATATTTTATTGTCGTTCTTTCCATCCCCACGATATTCTCCCTACCTTTCCAGTCTAGTTAGGTGGGAAGATAGTGGAGGTGGATGTTGAAGTGGTTGATGCGCCCCTTGATTATAAATTACTACTAGGGAGTAGGTGGAATTATGATATAGTCATGTCGTCTATTTTCCATACTTTATGTTTTCCTCATTATGGGAATTTCGTGACGATCGATCAATTATCCTTTGCGCATGCTAGTCCCAATGCATCAATTGGACCTTCGATCCCCATGATCGATAATTCTCAACTCAAAATTGAGGATATTGGTGTCAGAATGTATTCCTCCCTTATGGGTACCTTTGATTTTGTAGCACCAATTCATCATATTTATTCCATGTCTAGTAGGTTTGCTTCATCAATGACGTTCGTTCCTTTCCTCGCTTCGTATTTTAACTATCCTTGAACCCTACCTTCCCCAACATCGTCTTGTTAAGGTTAGTCTCATATTGGAATGGAAATTCCACTATCGGCGATAGAGATAGCATATCAGGCTGTACTCGACTCTACCACCGACCCAGATCATGTTCCCTCACTTGCAAATGAGGAGGATATGGTTCTTCGACCCATATGGGCCACCTCATCATCTTTCTCACATGATTTCGTCGATGAAAAATTACCTTCGGATGAAGAAATATTAGAGGCCATGAATGGTTCATATAAGACATGGGATAATATGCATCATCGCTCTTATTTCCTCCCAGAGCTTGCTAGAATTGAAAAAGATGATTTTAGATCTACCTTGAGCGAGATAGTTGGTCATGTTGTCATTCCACTTGATATGCATGACATTTATGCCAAAGGAAACATGGTAAGTATTTATCCTACCATCATGATCGACATCTCTTGCATTCCAGGTAAAATTGAAAATGTATATATTGGTGTGGATTGTTCTCCTGAAGAAATTTAGATCTACACCGAGCTCTTCAAAGAATTATGTGATGTATTTGCTTGGTCATATTAAGAGATGTCAGGAATCGACCCTCTAATTTTCGAACATAAGATTAAAACCTACCTGGATGATAAACCTATTCAGAAACAGAGTTGTTAATCATAGGAAGGCCCCTGCTATTAAGGAAGAGGTGGAGAAACTGCTTAATCAAGGTTTTATCTTCCCATTTCCCTTGACTGAATGAGTATCCAATCTCGTTCCTATGAATAAGAAGCAAGGAACCATCTATGTGTGTATGTATTTTCGAGACCTGAATAAGGCTTGTCCCAAAGACAACTTCACGACAACTTTCATTGATCGGACTCTCGATGAGTGTTTAGGAAGCGAGGTTTTCCTTTTATGGATGGATTTTCAGGATACAACTAGATTCAGATTAAACCCGAGGATCAACATAACACGACATTTATTTGTCCTTTGGGTACTTTCAAATACCGGAAAATGCCTTTCGGCCTTAAAAATGCCGGAGCAACATTCCAACAAATCATGACCTTCATAGCTCGATTTTCATGATCTCAAGCATATATTCGAAGCTTTGCTTGATGATCTCGTTGCTCACTCTCACAAGAGAGTGGATTACTATACCCACCTTCGACTAGTTTTCGAGAGATGTTGGTATTATCGCATCTGTTTAAACCCTCATAAGTGCATCTTTTGCGTTAGGTTGGGTCATATTTTAGGATTCTTGGTCTCTGAGACTCGAATCATGGTCGATACTTTAAAGGTTGAGGAAATAATTTGATTTCTTCCCCCACGTAATATTCGTTAGCTTCAAGGTTTACAAGGGAAAGCTAACTTCTTACATCGGTTTATAGTAAACTATTCCAATATTACTAAGGGTTTCATGCATCTCTTGAAGAATGAAACTTTGTTTATATGGGATGAGCGAGCCCAAGAATCCTCCGATGCTCTTAAGAAAGCCTTGGTATCGACGCCTCTACTGAAGCCTCCAGACTACAATAGAGATTACTTGCTTTCTATCACCTCACTCGAAGGGACTATTGGTATGGTTTTGGTTCAGGAGGATGATGAGCTCCTTGTGCATGTCGTTTACTATCTTAATCAAAACTTAGTCGGCCATGAGCTCAAGAACTGTCATGTTGAGAAGCTAGCTTTGGTTGTCATACATGTTGTTCAAATATTACGACACTATATATTGCTTTGAAAAACTACCATAGTTGTTGATTTCAACCCATTTCAATACGTCCTTACTAGGCATAGCATAGGGGGAAAATATATTAAATGGATTGTCATCTTGCAAGAGTTTATCTCGATTTTGCTTTAGTGAAATCCAAGAAAGAGCTAGTTTTTGTCGAGTTAATATCGGACATCAATCGGTTAGATGAGGACGTTATTCATGTCGATTCATTTGTGGATGAACACATTTTCCTTGTCTCGTCTTCATACCCCTGGTATGGAGACATTTTAATCTATCTTCAAACCTTGAATTTCTCTTAGCACCTTTCGAGAGACGATCGACAATGTATATGGTATCAAGCTAAGAACTACCTTATCGTCGACAACACTTTATATCGTCGATGCGTATATAATATCTTGCATCATTACTGGACTCACGAGGAGGTTGAGTTTGTTATTAATGGATGTCATAGTGGGGCTTGTGGTGGTCATCTATCCGGGCTTGCGACAACCCAAAAGATATAGCAATCCATTTATTTTTGGTTGTATATCTTTAAAGATTGTGTCGAAGCGGTAAAGAAGTATCACCCTTTCCAGGTGTTCACTCAGAAGATGAACTCACATCCATCCCCTCTTTACCCGGTCATCATCATCGGTCATTCACCAAGTGGGGGGTGGATTTTGTGGATTGCAACCCAACCTTGGATGGGGGGCATGTTATCGGACTAATTGGTAGGTGCGGACACTAACAGATCTCTTTAGATCCAGCTGGATCTAGAACAAAATAGGATAGGACATGATTCTTTCCCTAAGTTTTGACCATTGAATTAGCTAGTAGGGAGGAACAAGTAACATATATTTGTATCACTTCCTAGGGTCTCTGTTGCTCCCGCTTCGCTCTGGTGCTCTCGTGAGGTCAAGACCAAGACAACACAAACCAACCAAAGTGAATATAGCAAAATATATTCAATTGTCAACTTATGTGTATGATCAAGGAATTACACAATAAAGTGAGAATAGCTTTATGGGAAAATGACATGCCACTGTATCATATTAATTGAAAGTAGAAGATTACAACCTGATCGCCTTGATATCACAAGCTTCCTTTCGGTGGCCCTTGGCTCCAACACACACACTTGCTCAATTCTTGCATGAAGAAGATCAAATCCTCTTGATAGATTTACTAAAGTATCCAAGCTCCTATTCAAGCTAAGTCCTTCACACAATTCTTTTCACCAATTCTCCAATGAATCTTGCTTAACCTTTTCTATGAGAATTCCATCAATATATAGGAGAGAATGAGATGGTTACTTGGATAAGAGTGATCCCACAATATCAGGGAATCCAGTACAAGTATAACCATTCGAATGCCAACCCATTCTTCTAGAAGATTCCCTTCTAGAACCATCTAGACTTCATCTTTTTCCAAGCTTTAGAAAGAGTTCGCACCCTAGCTATGTAGCATAGTGCGAGAAGTTCGCACCCTAGCTTAAGGTAGCCTGCGATAATGGGTCATTCTCGCACCCTGGTATATTAGCAACCTATGAACTCTCTTCAAAAGTGAGTTTTCTGGGAAGAGATGAATGTCACTTTTCTCAGGAGAAAGTTCTTATGAGGAGCCTGAGTACACCATCATGATGACCAAAATCATGGGTAACAGGGCATCAACATATGATCGTGGTCATAGAATACTTTACTAAGTGGGCCAAGGCCATGCCTACAATTAAATTAGACGGTAAGACTACTGCATTTTTTGTGTTCAATCAAATTATAGCCTGGTTCAGAATGCCGAGTGAGATTGTCACTGATCATGGCAGTCATTTTCAAAACAAAATGATGAAATAATTAACATCAAAACTGGGGTTTAAATATGTTCATTCTTCCCCTTTCTACCCGCAGGAAAATAGATAAGTAGAGGTCGTGAACAAGTCTCTCAAGACCATTTTGTAGAAAATTGTTAGCCAAAGCAAGTTTGAATGGCATCTCATGCTTTACCCCGCGTTTTGGGCATACCGAACCTCGGTTAAGACTTCCACTAGTTTTTCTCCTTTTCAGTTAGTACCCGGTGTGGAGTCGATCCTACCTATTGAATGTGAAATCCCTTCTCTTAGACTGGCATTTAAGCTCCTACCTGACACTTTTGATCTCGAACAACACCTCATACACCTAGAGAGTCTAGATGACCAGCGTCGAGATGCCTCTATGACTAGCGAAGCGAATAAACGACGTGTCAAGGTCCAGTATGATAATTTTGTCTGTCTTTGACAGTACACTGAAGGTCACTTGGTCCTTTTGTATGACCAATCCAAAGAACCGTCGGGGGTAGGTAAGTTCAACCCCATGTGGCACGGTCCTTATATCATGTGGCGTGTATTAGAAAAAGGATCCTATGAATTATAATATTACGAAGAGAATATGTTGGTTGAGCCCAGAAATGGGCTCTACTTAAAAAATATTACGCTTGAGCCCTAAGCATGGGCGTAACTCTTTGTATACTTGTGTATCTTAGTGTATATATCTTTCCCCTTTTTTCATCGACTTTCTTATCAAGTTTTGCCTTGGTTGGTAGATGTTAGAGTCTTCAATTTACTTAGGATTTTGTAGCAAAATGTGTATTCCTCGGATAGACCTTTCCAACGGGCTATCGTGCGCCTAAAATGAAGATCGTATGCAAAAGTTATGACCCCGGGAAGTTGATGCACTAACTTACCCAAACGGGCCCACATGACTTTTGGCGCTTCATCTTCTAGGGTTAGGTTTTTGGATGACTATGGTTTTTGACATTCATGTTTATTGTAAAAAGATCTTCAGAGCCTCATTTTAATCATCTTCTTGTGAATGAGCGCAGTCATCACATCTCTTCTCAGAGATAAGCTGTCACCATTCCAACAATCTTGTTTTTCGCTGCATTTTACAGTTTCATCTTATTTTCTTATTGAATAGAAAATCAGTTTTACTGTATCTCTGTTATTCTGTGTTAAACACCTTTTAATAATCTATATTCATTTCGTTCTCTCATAAAATCTGAATCATTAAATTATTACAATTTAAAATTATTTTAAAAATAAAATTATTTATATTATTAATATAAAAATGTTATTACAATAATTATTTTATGAAAAAAATACTTATATTATTAATCTAAAAATATTATTACAATATTAAAAAAATACTTATATTATTAATCTACAAATGTTATTACAATCTAAAAAAATTACTGGAGTGAGATTATGAGATTATAGAATTTTCACATTTTAACAAGATTATTTTAAAGTGATATTGGAGTAAGATACTCTAACGATTTTATCTTTTTCCAATTATTGTTTCTTAATGATTAAATTTTGATTATTCCATTTTTATTAAAATTTATTATTCTATAAAAAAAAATTATACTTATATAAACATAATATTTTTTTCTTAAAACAATAATGGGATAAATTATATTAAAATATAAAATTATAAGTAACATAATTAGCTATTAGAGAGTCCACAAAAATCCAATTGTATGCCCAAAACAAAGACCAATTACTTTGTTTCTATACAAAACTACCCAGTACTCCTTAACACTATATATTTTATAGAATATGCCTAAGATTCATATAACCCTGAAAAACATAGAAATTAACAATGAGCATAGCAACTAATTACTTCCTTTAGAACTGTACTTGTTGGTTCAAGGTCTCAATTCACAATTTCCATTTCCTCGTCCAGATGGTGGGTCATTTTATCCTCCTTTATCTCACCAATATATGAGTTTGTTGAAAGTCTTTGAGTTGAGGCCATGGATTGATCACCCATACTCAAACTGAGTGACAAATTTTGTAGGAGATTGCATTCTTCTTCCAAATATTCCAGTTGTTGATTCAATTCCTTTGGAGACCCCATGATTTATGATATCTAGGTTTTGATTGACATTCTATCTCATGAATTTTTGAAGAAACATTGAAAATTGAGGACCTATTATCGTGAATATAATCCCACTGACTTATGAGGACTATGTACAAATTTATTTGAATTCTCTAGAATCCATCATGCAGCCACTTTGACCAATATCTTCTACAAGTAAAAAATACTCCACATTTCCTACAATCCCTCATCTCACTACGTTTCCCAAGTCCTAAGAATGTTCTTGTGTCCTGATTTTGAAAATCAGGAACGCTTCCTTGTATTTAGATTGAAGGATTGAATATTTCCAAGATGCACAAATTGGAAGAATTCCTCTGAACTAGATCTAAAGCTAACACCAACCTAAAGTCACCAGGTTCCTAATGTGTTGATAGACCACCAAAGGGGAGGCTTCCCTACAAACTTTCAATTAAGGAAAAATCCTAAACACCAATCAGAAATCGACGAAGTTTCTTACCTCGCGAGAAGGCATGTCATGCCTATTTTGCCTCTCAAACATTGATGCCATTATCCCACTGTGAGCCGGAGAAATAAGAAAGAATTACACATAAGCATGTGAATTGAAGGCTTGTTCCATACGAAGGAGGGACTCACATCCCTTCCCATAACTATTCAAATGCTTGGTGAAATGACTTGGGTTGTGAGCTGCATGACAAATTATATGACCGGGGTAATTGTGTGCCATGTGACAGATTAATAGCACCAAAGATGTCTTTCTACTCATCATTAATTGGGGAATGGTTTTTTAATTAAGTGTCCCATTAACCATAAGATTCCCCTCTTTTAGAGTTGAGGTCGCCTCTTGTTTACTTTGTTAAGTATTGAGGCTAAGGGGTTGTCTCCTAATTCTAAATTATAAATTAGAAAGGTCAATGTTTGCTTCATTCAAGTATTAAGGCTAAGGGGTTGTCTCCCAAAATCTCCTATCACAATTAGTGTGGCACGTTGGTTCCTTTAACTAACTAATTTGAGTCATTTCCATAGCTTTATGCTTCTCTTTTATTGTTGAAAACAATACCAAATCCTATTTAAGTAAGCTTATTGTAACTTTATGCTTCTGTTTTATTGTTGGAAACAATATCAAACCCATTGAAGTAAGCTTCTTGAGGTCCATAATAATTGGCAACTAACATAATTAAAACCAATCTTTACTTTACTTAAATTCTATAATTTATATATTTATTGACCATTTTTTAAATATATTTTTAATAAATTATAAATACTAAATTATTTAAGACATCCACCTTATTATTAAAAATAAGGTGTTAGATCGTTTAAAAATGAAATAATAATTTAATGAATAGAGATACTTTATTTAAGGATACACTAATAAAAATAATTATATCATTAATATTTTTTTTAATAGAATGTGTAGATTACAAAGTCTTCATGTTAATTTTTTATTTTTTTATTCAGGT
>SNQJ01S0147306.1:8526-32296 GCA_010110895.2 Picea sitchensis
ATCATCTTGTACTTGAACATTTAAGTGGGGTAAAAGGAGGTTGCCCCCTCGAAGAGGCTTATTATCTGAAATTATCTCTTTTTCAAGGCGTTGAGTACTTTTCTGAGGTTTTTCTATGCTATATTGATATTTGGTTCTTAACACTCATCCAAGTATTTATTGATACAGGCCGCAGCCGTAGGCTCAAGGTGCAACAATTAGGGAGACCCATTCCAGAATCCGATCAAGTAAACATGCAAGTTCAGCTCCCAACAGTTGGGATTCCATGTGGAGTTTAGATCGACAGTTCACGAATGTTCAAAATATGAAAGTTGCTCGAAGTTTAGTGCTAGGGCAAAGTCCTGAGATCAAAGGTCGAGCAAAGTTTTAATCTCGGTCGTAGATCTCGTCGGGAGAGATTAGCGTTGGAAAATAATTGTGGGAATCAGGAGTTTGGGATATTTTTAAAGTTGTTCGTCAAAGGTCTGAACTCCCAAAATCTGAAATCAGCATGGGCCATCTGATTCATAGGTACGTGTGTCACTAGATCCGAGCAACGAAGAAAGTCATTTCAAGAAAACTGAAGTGAGGAATGTGAAAATTTCCTGAGTCCCAAAATGCCGAAGGCCCGAGGGCCCAAGGTCCCAAAGTGCTGAAATTATCTGGACCATTCAATTCAAAGGAACACGTGGCGTTGGATCAGTGGATTCGCAATTTCGCGAATCAAAAGTTTTGAAGGGAGCTATATTTCAAAGTCCCAAAAAGAGAAACCCCGAAGAACTTTTAATATAGGCACCGGGTCACGACCCGAGGTCATGTGGAGAAGAGGCTAAGACCATGAGCTATGGGAGTGCGAAGGAAAGGGTGTTGACTTCATGAAGATCTACACCAAATTTCAGGGTTGCCTGTGTTCGTTACAGAGCGAGACCACCATAGTTTCAAAATGTCGGATGAAGCTCGAAGAATCATTAGCTGTACATGGAAGTTCTTGGAACGTTATCCCCGCCCTAATATCAATGAAAGTAATTAAGGAAAATGAAGTGGTGGTTGAAACCTCATTTCACTCCATAAATAGAAAGCATGGAAGAACTGCCTGTGGAGGTAAACTGTCAGTCCGAAGTTTCCCGTGGACATATTTTCTCGTAAAACCCATGTTGATATGAGCTCGCGTTTGACATAAGAATGCCTACACAGTCTGATAGAGAAGAAACAGACGCAAATCTTTGATTGTAGTGGCCAGGTCACAATTCTGGTAGTGGCGATTTGATTCTGAGTATAAATAATTAGTTTTGATATTTTGTTAGGGGTCGATGGTTGAGCTAGGCTCCTGCATTGTAAACATTTGATGAAGTTTCTGGTTCTCTGTTATGTATTTTGATCTGAGACTTCTCGTTTAATGAAATTCAGCTTCTTTTCATCTTACTTGCCTTTGATACTGAAGTGTCTGTGATTGAAGGATTCACATGGATTGTTTTTCGACTGTATTGTAATGTATGTTTGATTGTAGTGTTGTCATTAATGCTCTTTAGTTTCTTGAAGTTTTGAATCCAAGAGGATCTTGTATTTGAACCTTTTCCTCCTTAGGCTACTGGAAGACTTGATTTCCAAATCAGACCTTTACATTTTCCCCTCTATTTATTCCTTCTACTCACCCTTAATACAAGTTACTGACTGAAGTTGAATTGAGACCTCACTTTCATGTGCACACTAGTCCATTTTTTTGAGTTAAAACGATATTATCCCGAGTCTGTTCCCATTCAACCTCTTTAAACTTATTCATTGTAAAATATAAACTGATGGGTATTAGGCTTACCTCCTCTGCAATCAGGAGGTGACTTCTAGTGCTAACACATAGGAGGATACAACTATACATATAGGATACATGATGGTTTAGAATGAGGCAACAATATGTGATGATGTACAATGACATACAAGGGAATTCAGTAGAATAGTGGACAATGGGAAGTACAGTTCCTTATCTCTTGAGGAGTGTGTTGAGGAGGACTCCACTGTTGACATTAGAAATGGGATTCATGAGGTATTACTTCAACAGGACAATTTTTAGGAGTTACAACATTTGGTAGGACAGGTGAGGTTCAAAGAGGACATGATTGTGGAAGCCATTAGACACATTGATGATACACACACGTTGGTGGAAAAATATTATTGGAGGGCCACGATGGCACGTGATAGTTAGGATGGAGAGTTTTCCATTAAGGACTTTCAAACACTTAGGGAGAGAGTGACTATGATGAGGATCGACTACCAACAACTAATTATGGATATAGATTACCTTTTGGAGGTTGGCGAGATGTATCATAGGGTGTTAATGGAGAAGTAGGCTAAGGTGGACTGACTCACTCATGAGTTGGTAAGCACACAAATATTCTTGAAAGGCACATAGATAGCCCTTCAAGAATCATAGTTCATATTAGAGGAGCTCCTTGAGGAGGATATTCAGGGATCCACTACATCTATCTCAGTAGAGAGTCATATATATACTTCAGCTACATTTCTAGAGGATGTTGGTGGTTGGATATAGGAGCACCAGTTGTTGGAGGAGCGTGAGGGACACCCAAGATCACTGATGATTATGGAGAGATGTGACCAGGAGATGCTTGAGGATGTTCATGTGTCACAGGGATAACCATTCATGAGGAGCTCTGAGACAGTTAGTCCTATACATACACATGGGGATTCTTGAGCCAAGGGTAGTTATGAGGACACATTCATTTGGGTTCTAGGATTGGTTGACATCCATATAGAGGTTGACCCAACAGTACACCTAGGATACATGATGATGAAGAAGGATACATGAGCTTGCATGACTATATAGGGGCATACAATGATGAGGGGTAGTCCACAGGGGAATGCAGAGGTGTACCATGGGATCCAGGGGGATGCATTGGAGTGCAGTGAGGAGACATACTTGGTGGAGCATGGGGATTTACATGGAGAGCAGTCCTCTCCCTTATAGAAGCACATGGATGTGGGAGATTATCTTCTCAATAACATCCTTCATATGAGTGATGATAGAGGGAGTGTGATTGACCATCGATATTTGGAGTCACGTACCATTGTACACGATGGCATGAGATTAGATTGGAGACTAGGTGACTATCCACCATGGATGTCGATGGATGAGTTTTTGGTCAAGATGTTGGGATTGACCAATGCATATGGCACTTCCTAGTCCTTTATACAGTTGTAGTTATTTATGTTATCCTTCCATGATACTTTCATTATATATAGCATCATAGGGGAAGATAGGAAGTTGCATGGGACATGGAGAGTTGTTGGGAAAATACCTTCCGACAAGGGATACTTCATTATATGCAACGGGATAGGGGAGGTTCACCCGAGACAGTTAGATGAGGCCTTGGGCATGATGGAGAGAATCCTTAGTCATGGGACAAAGGATATTCCATAGGTGGACATAGGTTCCAAATCTCATCGGGATGAGGAAGGGGAGCAGAGTAGGACATATGCTTCAGATGAAGACTATGAGGTCGGTCAATAGGTTGTATGGTCACAACAGGCAGTGACAAAGAACATGAGGACCATGCATGATGTACCTATGTTCGGATAGATTGGACATTTTAGGACGAGTTAGCAAATCAAATAGAGATTCTCCTAGGAGGATGTAGAGGATGATGTCATGAGGCATATGGGGGCATGCTCGGTATGTCAACATCACAAGTCAAGACATGATTCCTTAGCCACCCTCATTTCAGGGTAGAGTTGGGAGAGTATGCTAACATCTCTCAACCCTAGTGTACTAGAGATATATAGTAGGGATGACATCATAGGGATATTTATAGAGTATGGGATACCACAAGAAGCAGAGTGGGTTGACAGGTAGGTTGAGTTTAGTGATCATGGACAAGACAACATAGCCATCAATGCACTTTGACCAGAGGTTTATAGTTCAGCAGGCACCAAAATACTTGGTATGGAACCCTCAAAGTTATGTGATGCAGGGTTTGGTTCTCTTCTAGAGTGCATGGGAGTTTCGGGGACTTGCATGATTGGTTCCTTCCATTGTTGGGGGAATTTGAGAGCATACGAAGATGAGGGTGCTATGTGGCAGGATGGGTATCATTGGTTGAGGATCAGGTACATCAATAGATCATATTCTTGGTTAGCAGGGGATATAGATACTACTAGAGTTGGTAGTTGGTAGATTTTTTTAGAGGAGAGATTCCTTGAGGGATGGATATTGTATTTACTTGCTCCATTGGTTGGGGGTTTTCAAGAGACTCTTTTTGTTGATTTCTTATAGAACTATAATTTACAAGGCAATATAGTTCACATATTGGTTTGGGATCCAGGGATTAGAGTGATTGGTAGCTAAGTGGTTGATGGAGTTGATATTAGAGTAGAGCAATTGCTTAAGGAGTTGATTGAGAATCTACTGCACATGATCATTATATTCATCAGGATCATTCTGGGGGCATGCGTGGTGAGCACTTTAAGGGAAAATGATTTGATGGGACAATACTTCATGTCTCCCAAGTGGATGTGGGACCCTGGAATCATACACATTTTGATTCAACTATTGCTTGAGGACAAGCAATATTTGGGCAAGGAGGATTATAATGTCCCCATTTTTGGATTCCCTGATTATGTAGTGAGATTCATTTTAGGAGGCTTGATTCAATGAGGTCAAAGGGGTGAGACTATGACATCAAAGAGATCAGAGAATTTGGAGTAGTTTTGTGGGGCCTAGATTAGTTTATTTACCTTTATTCACCATCAAGATCATTTCCACACAACTTGTCTTTGGTTCCATTGCATTCCGAAGATTCCCGTAAAACGTGGTTATTATTGAGCGTATGTTAATTAAATTCAATAAGGATGCCATTTTGGGAATAATATTTGAAGAAGAACCTTAGTGTAATAGCTCATTGGAATCTGGAGGAAAACATCTAAAGGACAAGATGATGAAATGTGACTTTCAGTGACTAGAGAATCCATAAGGGAAAATTAATCACTTTTTAGAGGAAAAAGGTTAATTAAATTAATAAAGTGATTTTATGAAAGAATATTAAAAGTAAATTAAAATTCACTTCGAGAGAAAAGGTAAAAAGGAGTATACAAGATAGATAGGGGCTTCCATTCTCTGATTATGTTGATTGATTTTGGATGTCTGGCCTCTTGGCTAGAGAGATCAAGATACTTGAGGGTTTTGACTAAATAAACCCTATATATCATCAAGGGAGTGAATTTTTATCCTATTCCTGATCCAAGCTTGGACAAGGTGGTGAAATATTCCTCCCTCTCCATTCCATTGTAGTTTAGTTCAGTTTTAGAAGCAAGTTCGGGAAGCATGGAACAACTTTGGGTCTTTATGCAGAGCTAGGGCACACTGTCCATGAGAGAAGAGTTCATGGAGGATAGTAGACATTGGATCTAGAAGAGGTTTCACATATGGAGTGTTAGTAACTACTAGGACACCTCTTCTCATCATTCTATTGAGATTTTCATACCTTATTCACCATTTCTTCCAGTTGTGCGAAATTCCTGAAGGAGGGAACAATTACATTGGATACATTGAGTGGGAAGGTTCATATCTGCATGTAACTCTCAATGGATCAATTCACATGACCATATACCTTCATGTATATAGGATTTCATCTTCTCTTATGAATTTTGGATAATATATTTATTTATTTGTGGAGCTGGGCATAGTTCCTAAAAGAGGGTGCATCTATTTTTAGTGATATTATTGTTTGGAGGCCAGCCAGTTAAGCTACAACCCAAATACTATTCCTAACACCTTGCCATCATCATATCTATCATCACACAGATTTTTGCAATGGTTTGAGTCCATCATAGAGGAGGTAGTACTCTCCTTGGTATGTTCCATCCAGGAAGTTCACATTCAACATATGTCTACAATAGAAACTTAGTAAAGAAGAACTTGATCTTTCCCAGATTAGGTGTGGAGTTAATAGTGGTATCTTGGAGAATCATTTCATCTATTTTTCTTGTATTTGGAGGAACCTTCAACTACATTCATTATTCTGCTACATGTATTCCAGATCTATGTATCTCTTGTATGGAGGTGAGCATATTTACTAAATAAAGATCAGATCTGAAGTTTTTGACTATCCTCTTGTGCATTATGTTTGTATCTTGTTATTACTCTTGTTGTTCCATTTCCATAATTATATGTTGTGAAAACCTATAAATCAACTCCATGTGCAAGACTAAATAATAACCTGCAAAACATGTGACAAAAACATAACAAACAAACAAGTTGAAACATAAATTTCCTAGCAATCTTGCTTGGGAACATTACATAGTTTCACAAGTCAATTATAGAGTTGGTTGATCAAATGATGGAGCCCACAGTTGTTCACTATGATAATAAATTTGCATCAGGATCTCTAAATATCCGGTGTTCTATGTTCACTCCAGTCACAATGATAATAGGTGTTAGAGTCCTATGATTTTATAGGATAATCATTATGCTGATTGATATCCATTTTTCACTGTTTTTGGGATTGAAAATAATATTCCATATTGTAAATTATTTCCAAAAAAGGCTCTTGACTTGCCTGGTTCCCCCGGAAGACTTTTCCCCTCCATCAATTTTGCCCAATCCTTCATTCACCTCTGCACCACTCACTCCCCTTCCCATTTATCTCATCGGGCACATCTCACCTGTTGTCACATCTTAATTCTTGGATTTTGGTATAAAATTGGTTTTGGAATTTTTTTTCTAAAAATAGATTTTTTTTGGTCAACATTTAGGCTCTTGAACCTATTACAGGTCTTCATTATTTTTTATCAAAATTTTGGGGCCCGAGGGCCAAGATCCCAAGCTCCAAGTTCCTGAGATAGCCTAGCATCTACACATAACACATACGACCACAGGATTAACAACAATACACAAGCCTAGCACACCAAGTGTCAGCGCCAAACACAAGTGGTAGCCTTGGGCTCACATCATCGATTATAAATTGTAATCATTTGTATATTTAAACACTAAATAATTGTTTTCCTTCATTGATGTGGGATAAGTCCCATGAAGAGAAAAATATAAAACACAGACTGCCAGATGCCAGGGCAATTTGCAAGTGTCAATTTTATTAAAAATCTCATTAAAAAAGGTGGCCCAAAATCCAAGCTCCAACATTCCATCTCCACGCACCTGCAACCACAACACACAAGTCAAAGATTTCTTGAAAGATTGGCGTAGGAAATATGATAACATAGAGGGTTTGAATCAGAAATTATCATGTTAAATAGCTTTATTGTTGTGTATAAGTTCATCTCTGATCTACATTTCTATGTCATCGGTGGTGATGACAAGAATGAGCTTATTTTGGCTACAGTTCTTCGAGGATTCTTTGATGTAGTTGAATGTTCCTACTGTACATGTTAATGTTGACTTCAGTTCATAAGTAGATATGGTGCATAAGTTTCAGGATAGAATTGTCTTGTAGCCTATTGCAACAACACTTTTGCAAATTCAACGTTCACAGAAGGGAAACCGTATGGTTTTCTTAGCTATAGAAGCCATATTCAGATAGATACTGACAACAATCGTTGTGGCATGCTTTCTTTGTTTTCGATGATACATTTGGGTTTGAAAGATATCTGGATCACCCTCCAGATGTTTCTATGTACTTTGTGTATCGGAATAAGAAGTATGTTGATTGCAGAAGCATGTATTTCAAAAATTTCATAAAGGGTTGGTTTGATTTAAGATGAGACCTCACTCCAGTCAGTAAATGGACCTCACAAAGGACTGGACACTAGAAGAAATGAAAATGTATTGTGGATGGAGACATACAGTTGCAATTATAGACAGAAATAGTGTATTCTCCAGAGGCAAGGGCACAAGCGGTCAATTAGGGATGATAGAGACTGCCATTCTAAGTTATGACAAAGGTATTCTAAGGATTGTTTATACAACATGGAGAACTTCTTATAATTCAACTAATTTTTCTAATGAGTTGTATCATGGCATGTTCTTCTTGGAGTTCTTTACCAATGTATTGGCACAAAAACATCAACCAACAAGAAGAGAGGGCCAAAGCCCATTTTGGAAGAAAATTTAAAACAATTTTTCAACATGCATGAGGTTTTAAGGATAGCCTGCCTGGTTTTGACTCAGCTTCCCAACAAGTGTGGATATTTCAACCACTTTGTTTTTAGATCAAAGGATCATGTTTTGAGCACTCATGCCCACAATGGTGTTATAGTTAGTGACATCAAAGTGCAAGTTTTTATTTTTTCTTTTGACCTATTATATCTTAATGATTCACAACTGTTACAAGAGAAACTATAATTACCTCACTATTTTTCAGCAGTTTGAGGGATTTGCAGATAAAAGTAGGTCTTCTATTGAAGCTATGGATTTCAAATTGGCAATCGAGAAGAATCAATCAAGAAGAGGGCGCAACACTTAGAGAGAGGAACCTATGACAGTATGGACAATGTGTCAACCGTTGGTCTTTCATATCTTATGAGGGATCAATGCTTTTTGAAATGGATAATACTAACCTGGTTGGCCATACTACTTTATCATTCAATGAAAACTTCTACAAGTGTTGGCAGTTAATGACAATGCACTTCTAGTTTGAAGGGATTTGAGATCCAAAATTGTAGGGATCGTATCAGTTTTTCTAGGTAGAAGAGTGATAGTAAAAGAATGAGTTGGAAATTGGTTGTACGTGGTGGATATTTTTGAGGTCAGAGACAACTCGATAAGATCTTCCATCCAGAAGGAGCCTCCAAGTAGTGTCTTTGGAAGTTAAGAGATTTTGAAGATTCCTTTTTCAAAGAAAATTTTTCCATATTTACAAATATTCGATGGATTTGGTAATAGTTGGTAGGGGATTAGTCATCAAAGATAAGCCCCAGATTACAAGGAAAATCCATCATCAGTTTGTATCTTTTAAACTAGAGAAGAGAACACTTGACATAAATTGATTATTAGTCAAAGTTTAATCCAACATTCAATGGAAAATTCGAGGATTGCAATCAGGATATCTAGCAACAAAAGTAGTAACAAAGAAATTCACAGTTCCTAATATCTTACAATGATCCGAAACTTCTTCCATTTCTAAATTATTGTTGTATATCTACTCATAAAAATATGAAATAGTTGGTACTAGTAGGGGAATACAATTTTATATATAGGGAGGAATTTGTAATAAGGGAGAGGGCTATTTTGTTGTACAATTTCTCATTGAGCTCAAGTGACCATTATTAGTAATACAAGATCAGTTGTTTCAGAATTCATGTGCCATAACTATGTGGTGAAGTGCTTCTTCTGGAATTCGTATTCTCTATTTCAATATGTTTTTCTTTTCTAATTATCTTACATAAGTTTAAAGAACATAATTTGTTGAAAGATACACTTTGATTCTTACTATGGATAATATAAACATTTTCTTCTGATATTTAGTGGAAGAATTCTTAATTGCTATGTTGCTCAATTGATCCTATCTCTTTTATCCTATTTCATTTCATTCAAATTTACCAGATCCAGTAGTATGCCTACCTTGCCCTGTTTCACTTTAGCTTGATACTTCTGCAAATTGATCACCTTGGCCTCTTTGACTTCATTTCCCAATGGCCTTCCCTTGTTGTTCCAACCAAAATTTTCAAAAATCCCAATCCTGAACTAGATAGCTAGCCTAATATCTTCTTTAAAACAAAGATAAAACTTATAGAGAGAGCCCTCTCTAGGTCTAGGAGGGCTATATCTTGGAATCCAAAGCGGTTTGTGGTTACCTTTGTCAATTTCTTCCTCAGCCTGAGAAGTTACAGAGTGATAACATTTTTGGCGACCATACTAGGGAACATTCCTTAGAAATGTGCATCAAAGTTCCAGATCTGATTACTGATGGTGAACAATGATCAGACACAAGAAGGCTGAATTATTCACTTGGTGACTCCATGTTCAAAGTATCCAGAGCTTCAAATGTTTCAAGGCGACTCCACTGTCAAAGAATCCAGATTTTAGAGCATTCATGGCAACTCCGATATATTTTGATAAAATTTCTTGCAAAACAAGATTAATGGGTATGTGACAAATCCTCTATCTTGTGAAGTTTTAAAATAATTCGGGGATAAGTTAGCAGAGTATCCAATTGATGAAAAATTTTCAACAATCGTGTTTCATTATTTGAAATTGAGAAAATTTTCTCCTAAGGGTAAACTTTGTTTTCTTGAGTTATTTGTTGAAATATTTGAGAAGGATATTGAACTTTTGGATTCTCAGATTCAGTCATAAAATTTTGAAAATCCTAAACAATTCTTGGAAAACCTTCCTTCCCCAAAACAAGAGGAGATTGTATTACCTTTTGATTTGCAGATTGATGAGAAGTGTGTTTTCATGAAACTGTAGAGTTAGAATCAAGATTTAACTTTGAGGATACAACTGATGATGAAATCATCCATGATTAGTTGGTCATTGGAGGCCTGAAAGATAGAGTAATTAATCATGCCTTTATTGATCCTATAGAAAACTAGATGGAGGTTTTTTTTAGCTCAAGTATTCAATCATGTTTTCATTATAAAGATCAAGTTCATCGACAGTTTCTATTACACATTTAAGATTTGATTTTGTGGACAAAAAGTCAATATGTCATTTTGATTGTGCTAACAAGCAGTCAAGCAATCCACTTATTTCATCAGCTACTTGACTGGCTTAATTGGAATTTTTGCATTATTTGATTCAACATGATTTTCAACAATGTAGGGTAGGTAGCAGTGTGCAAATAAGCTCAGTTCCTTGAGCATTTTTTTTTCTCAAGCATTATTTTCAGTTTCAGTTTCATATTTCATTTTTCAAAATGATTTCGATCTCAATTTCAAGATTTTCTGTCACAAAGGTTTTAGGATAGAGCAAGATGTAGGTTTTGGGATCAACCCAATGGATAAGGCACTGATCTACGAATCCAGAGATTTGAGATTCTTGACACCTCCTCAAGATATTCCATACCCAAGTGGAGCCTAAGTTAGAGTGCTATAATTTTATAGGATAACCATTATGTTGATTGATATCCATTTTTCAGTGTTTTTGGGATTGAAAATAATATTCCATATTGTAAATTATTTCCAAAAAAGGCTCCTGAATTGCCTGGTTCCCTCAGAAGACTTTACCCCTCCATCCATTTTTCCCAATCCTTCATTCACCTCTGCGCCACTCACTCCCTTGCCCATTTATCGCATTGGACACATCTCGTCTGTTGTCACATCTTAATTTTTGGATTTTGGTATAAAATTGGTTTTGATTTTTTTTTCTAAAAACTAGATTTATTTTGGCCAACATTTAGGCTCTCGGGCCTATTACAGGTCTTCATTATTTTTTATCAAAATTCTGGGGCCCGAGGGCCAAGATCCAAAACTCCAAGTTCCTGAGCTAGCCTAGCATCTGCACATAACACATACGACCATAGGATTAACAAAAATACACAAGCCTAGCACACCAAGCACCAATGCCAAACACAAGTGGTAGCCTTGGGCTCACATCATCAATTATACATTGTAATCGTTTGTATATTTAAACACTAAAGAATTTTTTTCCTTTGTCGATGTGGGATAAGAACCATGAAGATAAAAATATAAAACGCAGACTGCCAGATGCCAGGGTGATTTGCAGGTGTCGATTTTATTAAAAACCTCATTAAAAAAGGTGGGTCGAAAGCCAAGCTCCAACACTCCAGCTCCATGCACCTGCAACCACAACAAACGAGTCAAATATTTATTGAAATATTGGCGTGGGAAATATGATAACACAGAGGGTTTGAATCAAAAATTGGCATGTTCGATAGCTTTATTTTTGTGTATAAGTTCATCTCTGATCTACATTTCTATGTCATAGGTGGTGATGACAAGAATGAGCTTATTTTGGCTACAGTTCTTCGAGGCTTCTTTGATGCAGTTGAATGTTCCTATTGTATAGGTTAATCTTGACTTCAGTTCAGAAGTAGATATGGTGCATAAGTTTCGGGCTAGAATTGCCTTGCATCCTAATGAAATAGTACTTTTGCAAATTCAACGTTCACAGAAGGGAAACCGTACGGTTTTCTTAGCTATAGAATCCATATTCGGATAGATACTAACAACAATCGTCGTGGCATGTTTTATTTATTTTCGATGATACATTTGGGTTTGAAAGATATCTGGATCACCCTCTAGATGTTCCTATGTACTTTTTGTATCGGAATAAGAAGTATGTCGATTGCAGAAGCATGTATTTCAAAAATTTCATGAAGGGTTGGTTTTCTTTAAGATGAGACCTCACTCCAGTCAGTAAATGGACCTCACAAAGGACTGGACACTAGAAGAAATGAATATTTATTATGTATGGAGACATACAGTTGAAATTATAGACAAAAATAGTGTATTCTCCGGAGGCAGGGACACAAGCGGTTAGTTAGGGATGATAGAGACTGCCATTCTAAGTTATGACAAAGGTATGCTAAGGATTCTTTATACAACATGGAGAACTTCTTATCATTCAACTAATTTCGCTAATGAGTTGTATCATGGCCTATTCTTCTTGGAGTTCTTTACCAATGTATTGGCACAAAAATATCATCCAGCAAGAAGAGAGGGCCAAAGCCCATTTTGGCAAAAACTTTAAAATATTTTTTCAACATGCATGAGGTTCTAAGGATAGCCTGCCTAGTTTTTACTCGTCTCCCTAAGAAGTGCGGAGATTTCAACCACTTTGTTTTTAGATCAAATTATCGTGTTTTGAGCACTCATGCCCACAAAGGTGTTATAGTTAGTGACATCAAAGTGCACGTTTGTATTTTTACTTTTGACCTGTTATATCTTAATGATTGGAAACTATTACAAGAGCAACAATAATTACCTCACTATTTTTCAGCAGTTTGAGGGCTTTGCAGATGAAAATAGGTCTTCTATTGAAGCTAGGGATTTTCAAATTGGAAATCGAGAAGAATCAAATAAGAAGAGGGATAAACACTTAAATAGAGAAACCTATGATAGTATGGACAATGTGTCAAATGTTGGTCTTTCATCTCTTATGAGGGATCAATGCTTTTTGAAATGGCTAATATTAACTTGGTTGGCCATACTACTTTATCATTCAATGAAAACTTCTATAAGTGTTGGCAGTTAATGACAATGCACTTCTAGTTTGAAGGGATTTGAGATCCAAAATTGTAGGGATCTTATCAGTTTTTCCAGGCAGAAGAGTGATAGTTAAAGAATGAGCTGGAAATTGGTTGTACGTGGTGGATATTTTTGAGGTCAGAGATAACTCGATAATATATTTCATCCAGAAGGAGCCTCCAATTAGTGTCTTTGACAGTTAAGAGATTCTGAAGATTCCTTTTTCAAAGAATTTTTTTCCATCTTTACAAATATTCGATGGATTTGATAGCAGCTGGTAGGGGATTTGTCATCAAAGATAAGCCCCAGATTACAGGGAAAATCCATCATTAGTTTGTTTCTTTTAAACTGGAGAATAAAACACTTGGCATAAATTGATTATTAGTCAAAGGTTAATCCAACATTCAATGGAAAATTCAAGGATTGCAGTCAAGATATCCAGTGGAAAAGGTAGTAACAAAGAACTTGACAGTTCCCAATATCTTACAATGATACAAAACTTCTTCCATTTCTAAATTATTGTTTTATATCTACTCCTAAAAATATGAAACAATTGGTAGTATTAGGGGAATACAATTTTATATATAGGGAGCAATTTGTAATAAGGGAGAGGGATATTTTTTTGTACAGTTGCTCATTGAGCTCAGGTGATCATTAGCAGTAATACAAGATCAATTGTTTCAGGATTCATGTGCCATAACTATGTCGTGAAGTGCTTATTCTGTAATTTGTATTCTATGTTTCCATATGTTTTTCTTTTCTAATTATCTTATAGAAGTTTAAAGAACAAAATTTGTTGAAAGACACACTCTAATTCTTACTATGGATAATATAAGTGTTTTCTTCTGATATTGCAGAATTCTTAATTGCTCCATTTCTCAATTGATCCTGTCTCTTTTCTCCTATTTCATTTCATTCACATTTACCAGATATAGTAGTATGTCTACCTTTCCCTGTTTCGATTTAGCTTGATACTTCTGCAAATTGATCACCTTGGACTCTTTGAATTCATTACCCAATGGCCTTCCCTTGTTGTTCCAACCAAACATTTCAAAAAATCCAACCCTGAACTAGATAGTTAGTCTAATATATTCTTTAAAACAAAGCTAAAACTTATAGAGAGATCCCTCTCTGGGTCTAGGAGGGCTAGATCCTAGACTCCAAAGAGGTTTGTGGTTACCTCTGTCAATTTCTTCCCCAGCCTGAGAAATTACAAAGTGATAACATTTTTGGCAACCATACTGGGGAACGTTCCTCAGAAATGCGCATCAAAGTTCCAGATCTGATTACTGATGGTGAACAATGATCATACACAAGAAGGTTGAATTATTCACTTGGCGACTCTATGTTCAAAGTATCCAGAGCTTCAAAGTTTTCAAGGCAAATCCACTGTCAAATAATCCATATTTTAGAGCATTCATGGAAACTCTGATATATTTTGATCAAATTTCTTGCAAAACAAGATGAATGGGTATGTGACAAATCCTCTATCTTGTGAAGTTTTAAAAGAATTCGGGGATAAGTTAGCAGAGTTTCCAATTGATGAAATTTTTTTAACAGCTGTGTTTCATTTTTGATATTGAGAAAATTTTCTCCTAAGGGTAAAATTTGTTTTCTTGAGTTAGTTGTTGAAAGATTTGAGAAGGATATTGAACTTTTGGATTCTCATATTCAGTCATATAATTTTCAAAATCCTAAACAATTCTTGGAAAACCTTCCTTCTCCAAATCAAGAGGAGATTGTATTACCTTTTGATTTGCATATTGATGAGAAGTGTGTTTTCAAGTACAAGACTGAAACTGTAGAGTTGGAATCAAGGTTTAACTTTGAGGATACAGTTGATGATGAAATCATCCATGATCAACTGGTCATTGAAGGCCTGAAAGACATAGTAATTAATCATGCCTTTATTTATCCTATAACAAACTATATGGAGGTTTTTGTTCAGCTCAAGTATTCAATCATGTTTTCATTATAAAGATAAGGTTCATCGGCAGTTGCTATTACACATTACAGATTTGATTTTGTGGACAAAAATTCAAGCTGTCATTTTGATTGTGCTAACAAGCAGTGAAACAGTCCATTTGTTTCAGTAGTTGATTGACTATCTTCATTGGCATTTTTGTATTATTTGATTCAGCATGATTTTCAGTAGTGTAGGGTAGGTAGCAGTGTGCAAATAAGCTCAGTGCGTTGACCATTTTTTTTTCTCAAGCATTATTTTCAGTTTCAATTTCAAATTTCAATTTTCAAAATGATTTGGATCTCAATTTCAATATTTTTAATCACAGAGGTTTCAGGACAAAGCAAGATGCATGTTTTTGGATCAACCCAATGGATAAGGCACTGATCTATGAATCCATATATCTGACATTCTTGACACCTCCTCGGGAGATTCCATCCCCAAGTGGAGCCTATGTTAGAGTCCTATAATTTTATAGGATAATCATTATGTTGATTGATATCCATTTTTCAGTGTTTTTGGGATTGAAATAATATTTCATATTGTAAATTATTTCCAAAAAAGGATAGTGACTTGCCTGGTTTCCTCGAAAGACTTTTCCCCTCCATACATTTTTCCCAATCCTTCATTCACCTCTGCACCACTCACTCCCCTTCCCATTTATCTCATTGGACATATATCGCCTGTTGTCACATCTTAATTTTTGGATTTTGGTATAAAATTGGTTTTGGATTTTTTTTTTCTAAAAAATAGATTTATTTTGGCCAACATTTAGGCTCTTGGGCCTATTACAGGTCTTCATTATTTTTTTATCAAAATTTTGGGGCCCGAGGGTCAATATCTAAAGCTCCAAGTTCCTAAGCTAACCTAGCATCTGCACATAACACATACGATGACAAGATTAACAACAATACACAAGCCTAGCACACCAAGCGCCAACGCCAAACACAAGTGGTAGCCTTGGGCTCACATCATCGATTATACATTGTAATCGTTTGTATATTTAACATTAAAGAATTGTTTTCCTTCATCAATGTGGGATAAGTCCCATGAAGAGAAAAATATAAAACACAAACCTCCAGATGCCAGGATAATTTGCAGGTGTCGATTTTACTAAAAATCTCATTAAAAAAGGTGGCCTGAAAGCCAAGCTCCAACACTCCAGCTCCACACACCTGCAACCACAACACACGAGTCAAGTATTGCTTGAAAGATTGGCATAGTAAATATGATAACACAGAGGGGTTTGAATCGGAAATTGGCATGTTCGATAGCTTTATTGTTGTGTATAAGCTCATCTCTGATCTACATTTCTATGTCACCGGTGGTGATGACAAGAATGCGCTTATTTTGGCTACATTTCTTCGAGGCTTATTTGATGTAGTTGAATGTTCCTACTGTACAGGTTAATCTTGACTTCAGTTTAGAAGTAGATATGGTGCGTAAGTTTCAGGCTAGAATTTCCTTGCAGCCTATTGCAACAACACTTTTGCAAATTCAACGTTCACAGAAGGGAAACCGTATGGTTTTATTAGCTATAGAAGCCATATTCAGACAGATACTGACAACAATCGTTGTGGCATGTTTTCTTTGTTTTCAATGATACATTTGGGTTTGAAAGATATATGGATCACCCTCTAGATGTTCCTATGTACTTTTTGTATCGGAATAAGAAGTATATCAATTGCAGAAGCATGTCTTTCAAAAATTTCATGAAGGGTTGGTTTTCTATAAGATGAGACCTCACTCTAGTCAGTAAATGGACCTCACAAAAGACTAAACACTAGAAGAAATGAAGATGTCTTTTGGATGGAGACATACAGTTTCAATTATAGACAGAAATAGTGTATTCTCTAGAGGCAGGGACACAAGCAGTTAGTCAGGGTTGATAGAGATTTACATTCTAAGTTATGACAAAGGTATGCTAAAGTTTGTTTATACAACAAGGACAACTTCTTATCATTCAACTAATTTTGCTAATGAGTTGTATCATGGCTTGTTCTTCTTGAATTTCTTTACCAATGTATTGGCACAAAAATATCATCTAGTAAGAAGAGAGGGCCAAAGCCCATTTTGGTAGAAACTTTAAAATGTTTGTTCAAAATGCATGAGGTTCTAAGGATAGCCTGCCTGGTTTTGACTCGGCTCCCCAACAAGTGTGGATATTTCAACCACTTTGTTTTTAGATCAAAGAGTCATGTTTTTAGAACTCATGCCCGCAAAGGTGTTATAGTTAGTGACATCAAAGTGCAAGTTTGTATTTTTTCTTTTGAGCTATGATATATTAATGATTGGCAACTGTTACAAGAGAAACTATAATTACCTCACTATTTTTTAGCAGTTTGAGGGGTTTGCAGATGAAAATAGGTCTTCTATTGAAGCTATGGATTTTCAAATTGGATATCGAGAAGAATCAAACAAGAAGAGGACGCAACACTTAGAGAGAGGAACCTATGATAGTATGGACAATGTGTCAAATGTTGGTCTTTCATCTCTTATGAGGGATCGATTTTTTCTGAAATGGATAATACTAACCTGGTTGGCCATACTACTTTATCAGTCAATGAAAACTTCTACAAGTGTTGGCAGTTAATGATAGTGTACTTCTAGTTTGAAGGGATTTGAGATCCAAAATTGTAGGGATCTTATCAGTTTTTCTAGGCAGAAGAGTGATAGTCAAAGAATGAGCTGGAAATTGGTGTTATGTGGTGCATATTTTTGAGGTCAGAGACAACTCGATAATATATTTCATCCGGAAGGATCCTCCAAGTAGTGTCTTTGATAGTTAAGAGATTCTGAAGATTCCTTTTTCAAAGCAAATTTGTCCATCTTTACAAATATTCGATGGATTTGATAGAATATGGTAGGGGATTAGTCATCAAAGATAAGCCCCAGATTATAGGGAAAATCCATCATCAGTTTTTTTCTTTTAAACTGGAGAAGAGAACACTTGGCATAAATTGATTATTAGTCAAAGGTTAATCCAGCATTCGATGGAAAATTCGAGGATTGCAGTCAGGATATCCAACAACAAAAGTAGTAACAAATAACTTGACAGTTCCTAATATCTTACAATGATCCGAAACTTATTCCATTTCTAAATTATTGTTGTATATCTACTCCTAAAAATATGAAACAATTGGTACTAGTAGGGGAATACAATTTTATATATAGGGAGGAATTTGTAATAAGGGAGAGGGCTATTTTGTTGTACATTTTCTCATTGAGATCAAGTGACCATTAGCAGTAATACAAGATTAGTTGTTTTAGGATTCATGTGCCATAACTATGTGGTGAAGTGCTTCTTCTGTAATTTGTATTCTATGTTTCCATATGTTTTTCTTTTCTAATTATCTTACAAAAGTTTAAAGAACAAAATTTGTTGAAAGATACACTCTGATTCTTACTGTGGATAATATAAATGTTTTCTTCTGATATTTAGTGGCATAATTCTTAATTTCTCTGTTGCTCAATTGATCCTATCTCTTTTCTCCTATTTCATTTCATTCAAATTTACCAGATCTAGTAGTATGCCTACCCTACCCTGTTTCACTTTAGCTTGATACTTCTGCAAATTGATCACCTTGGCCTCTTTGACTCCATTTCCCAATGGACTTCCCTTGTTGTTCCAACCAAACATTTCAAAAAACCCAACCCTGAACTAGATAGCTATCCTAATATATTATTTAAAACAAAGCTAAAGCTTATAGAGAGAGCCCTCTCTGGGTCTAGGAGGGCTAGATCCTGGACTCCAAAGCGGTTTGTGGTTACCTCTGTCAATTTCTTCCCCAGCGTGAGAAATTACAGAGTGATAACAATAGGTATCATTTCCAAAGAGAGTACAAATGGAAGAAGTATCTTTTGACTATATTCCTCTAGATTTGTAAGTCACTGATATTTGTGACAAATCCCCTAACAATGGGGAAGATTGAGATGTTGAGGGAGAAACTTGGGGTTATCTAAAATAGTTTCTCCTAAAGATGGAGTGCTAGTTTACTTGTTTCTCACATAATGTTTGAATCATGTTGTGGGTGAACACATCTATGGGAGAGAGTCTCATAAGGGTGTTTTTCTTCATAGATCACTTTTCATATATTTTGTCACTTGGACTATGAGGGTGCATTTGTTACATAAAAATATGTAATGTTGTATAAAATTATGTAGAGCAGTGAGTTGGCACTTGGGGGTGCATAAAAATATGTGGTGTTATATAAAAATATGCAGAGTAGGTGATTTCTAACTTATTGGCATGCTCCTACCTACTTGACACATGTAGAATTATCCACTTGTGGCCCTATTATCCCCTATAGAAGCCAATTTCTTAGAGCATTGTGGAAATGTTTAGTGAAATATCCCTTTGAAAAATGAATTGAAGATTGGTACCTATTGTACCTAGATTTTATGAACATATGGTTTCCACAGAGTTGAAATAGATACAAGAACATCCAATGCCAATTGTGATACTATGATAGGCTCAATGGTGGCATTGTTGGCCATTTAGATGATTTTAACCTTTGCAATTCTATAAGGGATGGAAGGTTTTCCATGTGATCATGTCGCTACATTTTATTAGAGGTCATTTGGATAAGAAATCTGCCCCATTTTTGTGAAGACACTGGAAAAAGACAAATGGGTTAGAGGCCACTTTCACGAGATTATAATATCTAGTAAAAAGAAATTTTGAACGCTATGAGAAAATATAAGTGTTGAGTACTTGAGATTATACATCCCAACGTAATTTATTTTCATTGAAGGACCACACACATGTGGTTGCATGTGTTTGAAGAAACCCCTTTTTCAATAAAGTAGAGTTAACCCAAGGAAAAGTATAAAAATGAAATACATCGATTCCTTTAAAGTTAAGGGGTTTGAGGGATTAACCCTAACCCCCTGGGGAAGATACATGAGATGTTCCACTACATTATGCACAAATCCTTTAATATCCATAGGTTTTGTGGGATTACCCCTAATCCAATAGGGAAGATCCATAGAAGCCTCGAAAACTATATATCATCTCTTTGTAGTTGGGAATTTCAGGTGTCACCCCACTCCAACTTGGGGTTACTCCCATCAGGAGATTGAATACACTAAGTGGATCTTTCACAACAGGGTAAAATTGAGTCTTTCCCCTTACTCATCCTAGGGCTACTCCATAGAGATCCCAACTACAATACTTGAGATCCTTTGCAACTAGGAAATTTGGGTTTTATCCCACTTTACATCTGCAATAATACATGGAAAGGCGTGGATACATGTAACCCATTATTTTTGATGGAAATTGAGGATCAACCCACCCAATGTTGATTTTACCACTTCAACCCAACACCCTGTAGTTAGATCAAAATAAAATTGCTTTATCTACTAAAAACACAGATGAGTAATCAACTAAACATGCAACAAAAGCATAAACATGAAAACGAAAAATATCACACACAAGACACCAATATTTTTAGGTATAAACCCCTAGAAAAATAGTGGAGGGGAAAAAAGTACTTAAGATGCATTTATTATGGTCAAATCAAGGCTCCTATAGCAGGGAAAATGACCCACTATGAGAATATACACTACAGACAAACCTGTAAATTCATGTGTTGTTGTACGACCCTATATTGTCATGTTTCTCGAGGTGCGTGTGCCTTTCCTTTAGAAAACCCATGTACATACGTGATTGTCTCCATTGAAACCTGCATATAATTAAAAAAAAAACTATATGGAGACTTTTGTATGGCGCTACACTTTCCTATGGCTTCTATCAGCTAAAACCCACCTATGGCTACCTCTGCTCCCTCTTATCCTTGACCTATATGATCTCTAGATGAAAATTATTCTCCACCTATCCAATATCTTGAATCATAGTCCTTTGTGATCCAACCCTCTCTACTATTAAAAAGTGTATGTTGGACAAGTGTTTCTCACATAGCCTAGGTGATTAGTATGTGGGAAAACGTCCAATGTGGTCCCTAACACATTAAGTTTATGAGAATATAAAGTTAATAGTGACTTCAATAATATTTCATGAAAAGGGTGGCTAAAGAGACATTTAATCACCATTGTTCATCTTGATGGCCCAAGATCAAATCTGAGCCATTAAATCAAGTGACTCTTCATTTGGAAATCCAAGAGTCTATCTAGAGGTTGAGGTGCCTCCCCTTGAGTTATTCTTCATGAGAATTTGGAGATTACAAGAGAGAGAGAAGATAAAGGAGAAAGAGGAGTTAAACTTGCATCTAGGGCACGATTTCCAAGAAAGGAAGTTTGCACACAAATAGAGGAGATGACTACAACATTAAAGGAATCAATACAATATGGATTTTGTACCATATAGCTAAGAAAATAACAAGTCATACAACAGAGGAGGAACATAGATTTCAAGGTAGCTTGCAAGTGCATTTATTGTTGAGAATTTCATACAACAAACTTAGAATTTATGGCACAGTTTTCTAGACAGTGCGTACAACATTAAATGTTGTGATAGTCATATAGTAGTATGGATTTCTTGCATAGAAATCGAGGAGCCAATTTTCCATTGTTTAGAAGGAGTGTTGGAATGATTTCCAATATAACTTTGTGGTGTCTATGTTGTGTATATTTTTTCTTTAACAGACGAATTTATTTGAGCTCAAGAATAATAAAAATCCCCTCTCTCACTAGTTTTCCCCTTGTGGGTTTTTCCAGGGTCAATTTGACCAAAAGACTCAGCGATGAAATTTATGATTGTGTTCATTTATTTCCAGTTCTATTTTTTATTAAGAGACTTTTGTTTTTCCTGTTACAATTTAATGTTTATGCTATTATAATTTACAACAATGAAACAAATGTGGGTTGGGCATTAAATAGAGAAAAAGTTTGTGACTTGAAATTGTTGATTTTCTTACTTAAGCAGTTAACAAGTTTAGCATTCTTTTACTTATTAAACCATTATCACAATAACTACATACAAAGGATCATTGAAAGAATAACATTCACAACATGCACACGATTTACCCTGGGAAAACCCACTAAGGGGAAAATCCCAACAAACTTCCTCAATATAGATTTTCCAACCAAGAACAATGCTTCTCTCCAAGAGAGAACTAACAAAGCATAAGATCCTCCTCTAACCCTTGACTAGGGAAGAGTAGCGGACCACTTAACCAAGATATATCTAAGAGATAGACCAAAACCTTCACAATGTCACACCTAGTTGCAGTAGCTTCTTCCTTCAAGACTTGCGCACTCCTTCTTTGCTGCAGAGCTAGTGAGTGATGTTAGTAAAACAGGATCACAGAGCAATAAAATAAAACAAATGCGGAAATAAAACATAGAAGATACACAATACAATATAGACATAGATATGTGTGGTTCACGCAGTGTGGGCTACGTCCACCAGAGAAATTGCCAGGTCCTTCCTTTATTATTATCCAACAAATGAAGGGATACAACCTACAACACACCCACTGTAACTTCCTCTTCTTTTTCTCATAGTATCCTCTCTCATAATACAATATTCATAATGACACATAGTCGCAATACATTTCCCTCATAAAATAGGGTTGCCTTCTAAGGAAAAAAACTCTAACATAACTTATATCGTCAGATCTATGACCTTATAATGAATGGTCCAGATTTACTATGAAATTACAATATACATTTACAAGGAAAATTTTCCTTTGGGGGCTTCTCCCCTGAACCCCCGTAGGGGGGGTAACCCCCCCTGCACTCCCCCATGTGGAGGAGTGTAAATTCTTCTGGGGTGTAAATTCTTCATGGGGTATAAACATGGATGAAAACAAAGACCTCTGAATCAGGAAGATAATCAGGCACCACAACCAACAATCTCCCACTTGGAGACTGATCTCAACAACTCCATTGTTGTTGTATATGTTGGACTATGATCCTTTTTGGACCTGGAAAATTTCTCATCTTCATCTTTATGCTTGAATACCAACTGAAACTGAGCAAGAACTCAGTTTCTCCTTGGTTACTCCCTTTGTTAACATGTCTGCAGGATTCTAGATAGTGTGTATCTTTTCCAACTTCAAATGTCCATCTTCCAAGACAGATCATATGAAATGGTACTGAGTTGTATATGCTTAGTATTTGAATGGAAGGATTAGTTATTTGCAAGATGAATGGCACTCTCACTGTCGTAGTACAACCTGTTATTCTCTTTCTTCTTTCCCAATTCCTCTATAAACCTCTGTAACTAAATCATCTCTTTACTATCCTTTGTAGAAACAACATACTGTGCCTCTGTTGTTGAAAGTGAAACAAACTTTTGCAATTTCGAAATCCAACTTATTGTTGTTCAACCGACAGTAAAAACATACCCTGTGGTGCTCCTCTTGCTATCTTTATCACCTACCATATTTGAATCAACATATCCCTGTAGAACAATGTATGAAACTCTAAAACATAATGCATGAGTAGTAGTACCTCTCAAATACCTAAGAATCCACTTTACTGCCTCCCAATGTTCTTTACCTAGATTTTTCATATACCTTCTCACAACTCCCACTGCATGAGGAATATCTGATCTTATGCAAACCATCACATACATCAAGCTGCCAATTGTTGATGGATAAGGGACCCTGGACATGTATTCTATCTCCTCCTGTGTCTTGGGACACATTTCCTTAGTTAATTTGAAATGGTTGGACAAAGGTGTACTAACTGGTTTTTCGTTCTACATTCTAAACCTCTCCAATTCCTTCTCTATGTACTCACCCTGAGACAATG
>SNQJ01S0147307.1:0-23770 GCA_010110895.2 Picea sitchensis
ACCACCAGAAATGACATGACAAGAACTATCCATCTAAGATATTTTCCCTGACAAATTCACTTTCTTTCATCTCATTATTTCACAATTAAGCATGGGTTCACTTACTCCACAAAGCGTCTTCCCATGAGGGCTTTCACCATAAGGGGACCACTTTGGAGTTCATCCATATTTAATTATTATCAACCATGACAAAAAAATAATGAGTCATATTTACATCAAACACTATTGCGTCCATTACCCAAACCTTTGTGCTACGGGTCTTTCTTCAAGGGTTGACATCAATGACCACCAACCTTAATCAACATAACTAGCATTTTCACATGCTCTGTAGTGACAATAGTCAAATTAGTCTTGATTTGATGAGCTCTCACAATGAAATCAATCCCATCCTTGAAAAGATGATACTTGTTTTGTTCCTTGTAGAAAATGTCCTTCTTTTCATACAAGTATGGACTTCCCAAAACCATCCCGTAAAATCTCAGGTGGAACCACATCTAACTCTACCTCACAAATGAAACTGGATGTGAACTCAAACAATAACTTGCATTGCTTAGTTACCTATAATTGAGCATTATCACAAATCTGACCCAAAGGATGCGGTGTCAAATGAGGCCTAGTTTCCAATCTCAAATTCTTAACAACTTGCTCTAAAATAAGATTTACTTGTGATCTACTATCAACAAGTGTATCAATCTTAGTGTGCTTTGAGATAACTCGTAAATGAAACAATTTTTTTCTTTTCCTTCCAACAGGTATTACATTAGCCTTTGAATAAGAAGCATGTGGCCTAGAACTAACAAAACAAAATATACCTTTAATGCCCATAGTTGTAAATTCATAATTTGATCCAAGATATTGAACTATGGTTGTGGCCTTATGTTTACCCTTGTCCTTGAACTTATTTGGTATCCTTTCTGGATGCAACCTCCAACACGTTGCCTCCTCATGTCCTTTCTTATTGCAATGAGAACATGTAGGATTCTCTTCTTCTTTTCCCTTCGACTGCATCTTGAAGTTACGTGGCTTCTTTGACTGCTTCTCAAAGTCATGTGGCCTATATTTTCTTTTACCACTAGTTCCCTTGGCCTTCTTTTGATCCTCGCACATGTCTTCCACCATATCCTTCATTGCCATGAATGCATAAATGAATGTCTCTTTAGTACCGAAAGCATTTGGATTAGAAGAATCCTTATCTTTTGTTGAAACCATTACTTTCTTTCGAAATGCACACCTCAAACCAATCTCAGGAATGTACTCTTCAACGATACTTCACCAAGATTGAGTTTGGACCTCGTAAGCATTCACTTGAAAAAACACATCAAACCAACTCTGATACCACTTGCCTTCCAATGATACTAGCCATCTCTGATACCAACTTGATCCAAAAATACTTAGTGTCAAATTAGTTCTTAAGTATACATTAACATCCAACCTGATTTGAAAATTAAGATTGTCTTGACTATTTGCAAAATAACATGTGAATATGCATACTTATCCATAAACTTCATTAATTGATAAAAACTCACGGAAAGAAACATGTTGAAAATGATAGAAATATTAACAACAAAGATCAAGTCACATTACACAAGTTGATAACAAAGTTCACCCATATTGGGCTACATCTACGGGTCTGCTTCAAAATGAGAGACCACTTTATTGATGCTCAATAATGCTTAAACATAACTCCCACACTTGACCTTCTTATCTACTGCTCAAACACAAGTATAACTGCCAAAATCGGTACCACCTTGGAAAACCAAAACTTTCGACTATAAACACACTATACTTCTCTCAAAGAGTCCCAAGGCTCAATAACATTATCAAAATAAAATTGTAGCGACTTCGTCGCACATAAATCGAGACCAAAATGAACTCAATCCAATTTCTTGGCATGAACTATAACCAAAACAAACCTCCTCTAAATTCTTGGCATGAAAATACCATGCTCATAAAAAATGAACTCACTATGAGTTCTTGCATGAAGTTCCATGTCAAAATGAACCCAATCTAGGTTCTTGACACACGAGCCTTCAGTCATAACAAAAACGAACCCCATTCGAGTTCTTAGCATTTGAGTACCCTTTTGGCATGCATTCCCATGTCAAAACAAACTCACTCCGAGTGCTTGACACCAAAAATCGTGTGTTGCAATGGCAAAGGTGTTTGGCTTATATAGGGGAAGTTGAGGCATTGAATCCCACCTGCCTCCCGATATGCTCGGATGGTTATTAATTCAATCTTTAATAAACATATCCTCATGGGCATTAACAAAGGGAGCTTGTTGGTGCATTGGTTGGGGCATAATATTAAAACATCGGCATGGGTATATGATCCGGATTTACGAGCAGAACAAAATGAAACCACATATTTATAATATTAACACACATACACAGTGAACAATAACATAGATATAGTAAAACTTGACTTCTATTAAATATAAAATATGTTGAAAACTATAAAATGCAGACTGAAAAAAAGCTTGCTAGAATGGTGGCAACTTATCTCTAAGAAGAGATGTGACGACTACACTCATTCGCAAGAAGCTGGGTACAATGGAGCTCTAAAGGAATTTTTACAATAAACATGAATTCCAAAACCCTAGACATCCAAAAACCTAACCCTAAGAGATGAAGTGCCAAAAGTCATGTTGGTCCCGTTGGGGTAAGTTAATACATCAACTTCCCAAGGTCGTAACTTTTGCATATAATCTCCATTTAGGGCACACGATAGCTTGTTGGAAAGGTATTGAAGAGGATCTTCATTTAGGGGGCTCAATAAAATCCTTTGGCTATCATTGAGGTGCCCGATCATTAAAATTATTTGTTTAGGCCCTCAAAATGGCCCTAGAAGTTCAGGAACCAAAAAAATGCTAAAAATAGTAAGTTTCCAAAAAACTATTTTGAGTCGTTTGGAAAAGGCGAGTGGCCACTAAGATCCTCTTGGATCAATCCTCCCCCCTTAGGAAACAATGGTCTCCATTTTTTTGAGTTCCCCCATCAGGCGAGGAAGTTTCTGTTGAATTTGGCCCCAGGTGAGCCACTTTCCTTGGTGCAGGAGTTGCTCTGCTTTGACAACCCGATAAAGTTGGATCCTTTGTCAGAGAGTGCCCCTGAACTGTGTGTCCATGATATGATCAGTGGATGATTGTTCCATGTAGTCAGGGTTGAGATATATTGGTGTTGTTCTGCTATCTCTGAGGTGTCTAATAATGTTGGAAAATAAGGCTGAAGGAGGTCCAAATTGAACATTGGGAGCAAGACAAGGATGGGGGGGGAAGGTTGAGCTCAAAACAATTATCACCCAAAACCTTGGTGATGGTGTAGGGTTCATAACGGAGTAGACGAAGCTTCTGATGAGGCCATGTAAGGCGTTCTTCCTACAAGTGCAACCAAAATTTGTCTCCCACCTGAAACTTGTATGGAACCCAATGTTGATCACGACGTTTCTTGTACTTGGCATTGGAATTCTGTAAAATATCCTGAACCTATTGGTGGATGTGATGGATCTAATCAATGAATCGAGTGGTTTTTTCAGCTCCAATTGGAGCATGCAACGAGTCTTTCTGCATGGTTGCAAGGGGTAGTGCAACATCCATGGGACCTAATGGTTGAAATCCCAATCCCACTTGAAAAGGGTTGTGGCTGGTTGAGATATGTATGGCTCTTTTGTAGTTGTGTTGAACATAGGGAAGACTCTCATCCTAGGTGTTGGGGTGATTGGAATTGTACATGCACAGGATGTGTAGGATCATGCGGTTCACGACCTTGGTTCGACCATCCTTCTAGGGGTGGAAGGAAGTGGACTTGGTGAGCTTGGTGTCCAGCAATGACTAGAGGCTCGAATAGAATGTGTTGAGGAACCAACTGTCCTAAAATGAGATAATGGTTTGTGGGATCCCAAAGTGTACCCACACTCGTTCAAATAAGATCTTGGAAGTGGCCTTTTTTTTTATGCTCTTCTTGTAGGCAACCAGAATCGCCATCTTGGAAAAGTGATCAACAACCACAAAAACACATTCATTTCCCCACTTGGTGGATGGAAGGCCCAACATTATTCCATTGAGGTGGATTCCCAGGGAATGTTAGGAGTAGGCAGAGAAGTGTAGATGTCTTGTTTCTTAGTGGTTGGTTTGGAAATAGCGTAGGCAATGAACGACCAGATATGCAGGCAATGCACGACCAGATATATTTGTTGACATCTTGTCGAAGTTTCGACTAGTAGAAATGTCATTGCAACACTGCCACTATCTTTTCCACATCAAAGTGTCTTGCCACTCAACTGTAGTGGGTTTCCCAAATCAAATTTGTTCACTCACTTGATGGAATGCAGAGATCACCCAAATGACACAACATCCCATCTTGAAGATGAAAATTAGTGGAAGTTGTCTTTGTACCCAACATCTGATATTTGTTGGTGAAGTCAGGATCTCTCCCATGGAGGTGGGGCCATTCAGAGGTCTCGTGGCAACAAGAATCGAGCACTATGGTGAGTTTTGTGACTAGAGGTTGGCTGAGGAAATAAACAACTTTGTTGGTACTTCATGTTTTATACTTGATGTTGAGGTGGAAATACTGAAAATATGTGGACCACTTTTGATGGAGGTCATTCTGTAATTTTCGTTATGTTTGTATGAACTGCAACAACTTATGATCATTGTGGATGATTGTCTCCTTTCTGGGAATGTAATGCCTCCACTGGCGGCAAGCTTGCACAATGGAGTACATTTGTTTTTTGTAAGTAGGGTACTTACCAATGACATCTAATAGTGTCCCACTATGATAGGCCACGGGGTGGTCATGTTGAGTGATGACTGCACCCACAACATAGTCTAAAGCATCTTTCTCGATCTCAAAGGGATGTTTCAGGTTAGGTAATGAAAGAACTGGGGTGGAGCACAAGTGCTAATTCAAATCATCGAACACTTTATGTTGGGACATGCCCCACACAAAAAATTTCTTACCACCACCCCTGGTTATTTGGCTGAGGGCTCATGCAATATGGGAGAATCCCAACACAAACCTATGATAGAAATTGGCAAGGCCTAAGAAGCTCTGAATATCAGTGAGTGTGGTTGGGGCTATCCAGTCACGGATGACTTGGATCTTGGTTGGATCAACATGAACACCATGTGCATCAACAATGTAGCCTAGGTATTGGATCTTATCCATGTCGAAGGAGCATTTTTCCAAGTTGGCATATAGCTTATGCTACCGAAGAGTGTGTAGAACACATTGAATATGTTGCAATTGTTCTACCCAGTCTTTTTGTAGATGAGGATGTCATCCAAATACAACACCACAAAAGAATTAGTGAAATGATGCAAGATATTTTCCATCATCCTCATGAAATTTGTTGGGGAATTTGTCAAACCAAAGGGCATGACCAACCATTCAAAAAGACCTTCTTTTGACTTGAAGGCAGTTTTCCATACATCTATCTATTCTATTGGGACCTGATGGTAGACATACTTCAAATCAATCTTACTGAATTATTTGGCCCCCTTGAGATGATCAAGGAGATTGTCAATTTGAGGAATCAGGTATCGGTTCTTGACTGTGATTTTATTTAGGGCATGTTATCCCCTAGCCTAGGGATAACTAAGGAGATTATGTATCGAGGCCCACAGGTCCTAGACATGGAGTACCGAGAGGCATATTGACTTGAGCATGGCCCTAGAGGGCCCATATTTCTTCTTCAGCACCTCCACCTTGTCAGCAGTAGCAACATCCATCCCATTGGCATGGTCCTTCAGCAGCACTGGGTCTTTCTCCATGAATTAATGAGTTCAGGTATCATGGTATGTGTCACTTTGATTCTCAAAACATTTGAATATGTGCATTTAATTCTTTTTTCTTATGACGTGTGCTTGGATCTTATGCCTTTCCACTTGTCCACACTTGGGGGGAATGACAAGATTCCCTATCAAGTTGGTTCCCATAGGGTTTGAATTGCCACTGGGTGGGTTCATGAAATTTCATCATCCGTTCCCACCATACTTACCACTTTTCATCTTTTTCCCCCTCATCCATCCCATACATTGGTTCGAGAACTGGGTTTTCCAAGCTAGCAAAGGGTTGTACCTTACCTTGTGGGAAGAAGCGGCTAAAGGACCAGAGGGTAAAAGTAGCTGGAAAAAGATGAAATACAAAAGAACAAAACCTTCAAATGCTTCACCCAGGGATCCCCGAGAAAGCAATAAAAGGATTCTCAGCAAGAAACAGAGGGACCCATAAAATAATAAAATCAAGACCTAGTTGGAGGATAGGGGGTCTCATCATGAGCCAACCTACTAGCTCCATGGGCATGTAGCGGTATGACACTACCATTCATCTGGTCACCATGCTAGCGTAGTGGCTCTTGGTGGCATAGCCAAGAGAAAGGGGGTCTCATCACGAGCCATCCTTCTCATCTCTGTAAAATGCTTGTGGGTAACATTGTCACCACTGGTCACCATGCCAGGGGAGTGTCCCCTAACTATTCTCTTGAAATAAAAAGCAATAATATAAAAGATAAAACACATTGAATGGTATTGGAAACATTTTCATCCATGACAAGGTGCATCTCACCCTCTTTAGAGGCACCCACAAGAAATCCATACATTCCCCTATCCTCATTGCACCCATTTCTCAAACATCCCTCACCACCTCATCCACTTACATGGCATGGATTTGTCTTCACCTGGAAACATCCCACGTCCAATGAGAATTAGCCCAATAGGACCTCTTAACGTCCTCTCCAACCTAGATTGTAGAATAGCATAACATATTTGAGCACTTGTCTAGGAAAAGGGGGTTTTATGCACATGTTTAATAAACTTGATTATTAGATGTGATTGACATTGCTATGATCCCTGTAACTTATGATCCCATGAAGGGCGTACGTGTTTTTTTTGCAGGGCCACACCCAAAGGACAGGTACACATGGGGATATGATTAGTTCGGACCTCCATAGGGCTAAAATCCCACCAAATGGATGTTGAGACCCTAGCCAGAGGCAGAGACAGGACAAAGGTTTTCACCACAGAGAGAGTAGGACATTCCACCAGAGACAGCCTGGCAAGCCTGGACCCAGGGGGGTGTTTTCCTCCCACTGTGATGTAGGCCTTGGAAGGCCCATGACGTCACCTATGTAACCCTTGACGTCACCCATCGTTTGATGGACACTTTGGAGGCAGTTGTGTGCCAAGTGGCACGTGTGGCTTGATCCAAGGGCCTTGGGAGGCCTAACGTTTTGCTCCTGGAAGCCAACGTTTCACCGGAGAGACCTAACATCACCCTAAAGGGCATGATGTCACCATTTTTATTGATTTAGGGTTTTAATTTGTCATTTAATGTAAAAATTGGATATTACATGTAAACTGGCCATGTTGGCCTTTTTGACCTAATTCTAGTCATTGTAACTGTATAAATAAAGGATTTTCCCTTGTATTATTTCATCATCTTTCACTCACACTAAGTGAGGTCTGAAATTTTCACCCTACTTAGGGTTACTTGGCTGAAATTTAGTGTGCACTTCTTGAAGGAGGCTTATTTTGGAGTATTTTGGCATTTTTCTTGGTGGAAGTGTTCAACTAGGCTATGTGATAGATGATTCTTGGTGAATGTAAGTAAATTTTCTGCAATTCTTCTTCATTGAATGGTTATGGTTGTATTTATCTTGCATTTATACTAAGATTATGAAATTGATAGCTTAAAACCCTAGGAGGCTAAAGCACATGTTATTGTTCTTGCCTTAATAACTATCACCTACTAGATTATGCTAGAAAACCAGTTTTCTTGGAGATTTTTGTTAAGTTCCTTGCCATTGCAACACCCTAGCACCTTTTGCTTCATCTAAGCCGTCATATTTTTCATCTTTGAGCTAAAGAAGGAGGAAAACTACTAGGGCCTAGGGTTACCTACTTCCTAGTAGCCATTTTCCCCCTAGGGTTTGGTGATTAAAGCCTTGGGCTACCAACACTTCAATTAATGACCCCTCTTATCTCTAGTTCTCTTATTATAATTTTTTCCTTCAAGATTTTTCACTGCCTAAAAGGACTTCATTTACCATAAAAAGCATTGATCTAAGCCTTACAATTGAGTGATTGACAAAAGCTACTATCAAAACCTTTACCTTAATCTCTCTACTAACTAATCCTAACCTTAGAATAGTTTAATATACTAACCTATTTGATGTTGTTACTAAAGTAAGCTACAACCATATATTGCAGCACTAAAAGCACCTAAAAGTAATTGAATAGTTGATTAATAAACTGCCTTATTTGCTTCTGACAAATGCTAGTACTTTGGTATTGATGAGTAATTATTCTTGGTCATTTTGAATCCATTTTAAGGAATTTATTGTGAAGCTAATGTCTTATAAGAATCACTTCTATGAAATTTTGTTTTCTTCATCATATATCAACTATTTATTTTATTGATAAAGTCCATAGGTTTTATGAAGTATTAACAACAAGTTGTACTTGCAAAAGACATATTTTCTTGTTTCTTTATTTTGGGCACGTACATCTTAATACCTCATTACTTCATTGGTTAAAACCCCATGACTTTATGATCATTGTGACTTGTGAGAGGAGACATTTTCATAGACACTTTAAGATTTGCCTTCTCAAAACCCCAGGTCACCAAGGACGTCTCCCTTAGGCCATCAACCCTAAATAGAAAGAGGTATCATATTGACGTGACAGTGATAGGATAACCTCTTGTTACGCCAAATTACCTTCCCTTAACCTTTTCCTCTGGAATAAGTACAAATTGAGCGATAACATTTATGTGTCGTTGTCAGGGACCACTAAGTCAATTCTCCTCAAGATGACACTTTTCGGTAATCGTTTCCTCAAAATCCTTTGCTTTGCAAAGCTTACCTGGCGACTCCACTGAGGGCGATCCCCTCATCCCTTTGATAGTTTCAAGAAAATTATCTGGCGACTCCACTAAATGACAAATCCAACCATGACTTCTCAATGGGACCCATGAAACTTTAAACCCTTGGATATGAGTAAAATACTAGGGTATCCATGACAAATGCCTCTAAGGTATGGAAAATGGCTCCCTAAATTCACTGGTAGTTATGAAGAGAATCCTAATAAAAATGTGCGTGAGTTTTATCCTTTCTTTCAACTTCATCCTATCAGTGACGATGCCGAAGAATTTGCAATGAAACTTTTCTCTTCGACTCTTCATGATAATGCCAGGAGATGGTATGAAGACCTCCTTGATGCTAGTATTTCCACCATGGATCAATTGGAAGAGGTTTTCCTCGAAAAATGGGATCCTTTTGTTTTTCTAAAAAAACTTACTCACATGAAGAAGAATACGAATGGAACTGTTGGGGAATTTCATGATAAATTTGAAAGGATATTACAATAGATCCCAATAAGCCATCACCTATCACATTACTTTCTTCTTTTTCTTTACACCAAAGCCTTTATGGGACAAATAAGTTTCCCTATCGAAGACGAAGCCCCTAGAACAATCCAGGAAGTTTATAATATGGCTACAAAAATCGAAGCCAACATCTCTTCATTCAAAGAACAATCCTTTTTTCCAGAAGTCAAGGCTTGTGAGCCCAAAGACACCCCAGATATTCCGAAGAGAGCATGCTCCCTTGAGACATATATTGAAGAAACCTTGGAATATTTAGAACAAGACATCATTCAACAAGAGGTTGAGGAAGGGGTTCTTGATGAAGTTTACCAATCCCATGGGGAAGAACAAGAATTTACTCATGCTTCTACCGAAGATAACAAAGATATAGTTAAAGAGCGAGAGCCTGGAGATATCAAACACAATGATGAAGTATCAATATGTGTTCCTCCCTATGATGAAGCCCTCCATGAGCTTATTCCTCCTACACAAGAAGAAGAGGATGAGGTTAGTCATTTTCCTTTTCAGGATTTTGATAATACCTTATTCTATGATTCAGAGAGTGAAGGAGAAATGGAATCCTCGGGCAAGGTAGATCCTCCTTGTTGTACAATTGAAGATGTAGAAGCAAGTCTTCCATTTGATGAAGTCATCCAAATAATTGAATCTCCTGCACAAGAAGAAGTAAGCAAGGTCAGTTGTTTCCCTTTCCAAATTTTTAATGATTCTTTATCTTATGATGTGGAAAGTGAATAAGTGTTGGATGTTTTTACCCCTTCATGCTATAATGAAGAAGATGATTTTGTTGATAATATTGAAGAGTTCATACATGTCAGGAAATGTAATTGGGATGTGATTGGATATGATGGGGATCGCATTTATGACATTGAGGGTCAAGTCCAAAAGTTTCCTTTACCATTATCACATGAATTTACTAATAAATTTGACATTTGGCAACAAGGACATGACATGATTACAAATTTTTTTCAGACACCCAAGGATGACCTAATGCTATTCTCTCCTAAAAATTTTTGATCATACCTTGACGACTTTGATGATAGTTCCTCTGAGCACTTGGATTTATTCTATGAAGAAAATTATCAACCATCACTGTGCTCAGATCGTGATGAGATTGAGGAAGTTGTTTGCCTAAAGAAGAATACTTGTCATGATATTTTCTACCTGACTTTGATTATTTTACCTCGCTATGTCACTGAGGGTATGGTTCTAAAACATGTCCCTTATCCCAAGTCTTCTGTAAGACAAAGCCTCCTTTTGGTTTTTGGGGGAAGGTTTGGTACCTTGAGAAGAAGCTTATTATCACAGTCTTCCAGCTTCCCCTTAAGGAATTTTCGGTCATCCTTTCGGTTCTTGTTGATCCCTTCCCAGGTCTCAGATTGTGATGATGTCCAAGGTAGCCAACATTCATACTCTTCGAGTCAGTATTTTGAACCCTTGACTTTTCATGATCCCTTTCTGAGATGGATTGAGCTCTTTTTTGATAGTATGACTTGGCACCACTTTTTCCCTCCCACCCGCTTCCATGAGCTAGACCTTACCATTTCCAATGATACTATACATTTTCTAACTCATGTTATTTTTGAGCTTAACTTATCACTGATTTGGTTTATGATGAAGCACATAGGCAAGTATTGTGAGACATTGCTAGGGTGGTTTCACTGGCTATTTGACTACACCTAGCATTCAACCAACAGGTAAGTAGAGGCAAGTAGGTAGGCATTTGCATTCATTGTATATACCATCTGCATTTCATGCTAGAGTAGTTGTATTTCCATTTGTATATATGCTTGTTTATTTTCATTTATTGTACCATATGTGAGCCAGGGGTGATATCACCACCCCAACTGATTACTATCAATATTTTGTTGAGATCAAGCAGGTCACAGGTCATGCCATAGATGTTGAGGTTCTCATGCACTCTATGGTGAGAAGATGTCCCCAAGTTGGATCCCACAGGTCCTATACATGGAGTATCGAGAGGCATATTGATTTGAGCCTGGCCCTGGAGGGCCCATCTTTCTTCTTCAGCACCTCCACCTTGTCAACAGTAGGAGCATCCATCCCATTGGCCTCATCCTTTAGCAAAAGTGGGTCTTGCTCCATGAGGTAATGATTCTGGGTATCATGGTATGTGTCACTCTGATTCTCAAAACATTTGAATATGTGCATTTAATTATTTTTACTTATAACGTGTGCTTGGATCTTATGCCTTTCCACTTGTCCACACCTAGGGGGAATGACAGGATGCCCTAGGAAGTTGGTTCCCATAGGGTTTGAGTTGCCACTGGGTGTGTTCATGAAAGGTCATCGTCCGTTCCCACCATACTTACCACTTTTCATCTTTTTCCCCCTCATTCATCCCATACATTGGTTCGGGCACCGGGTTTTCCAAGCTAGCAAAGGGTTGTACCTTACCTTGTGGGAAGAAGGGGCTAAAGGCCCATAGGGTAAAAGTAGTTGGAAAAAGATAAAATCCAAAATAAAAAACCCTTCAAATGCTTCACCTAGGGATCCCCAAGAAAGCAATAAAAGGATTCTCAGCAAGAAACAGAGGGATCCATAAAATAATAAAATCAAGACCTAGTTGGAGGATAGGGGGTCTCATCACGAGCCAACCTACTAGCTCCATGGGCATGTAGCAGTATGACACTACCATTCATCTGGTCACCATGCTAGCGTAGTGGCTCTTGGTGGCATAGCCAAGAGAAAGGGGGTATCATCACGATCCATCCTTCTCATCTCTGTGAAATGTTTGTGGGTAACATTGTCACCACTAGTCACCACGCCAGGGCAGTGTCCCATAACTAGTCTCTTGAAAGAAAAATGAATAAGATAAAAGATAAAAGGAATTGAATGGGCTTGGTAACATTTGCATCCATGACAAGGTGCAGTTCAACCTCTTCAGAGGCACCCACAGGTAATCCATACATTCCCCTATCATCACTGCACCCATTGCTCAAACATGCCTCACCACCTCATCCACTTACATGGCTTGGATTTGTCTTCACCTGGAAACATCCCATGTCCAATGAGAATTATCCCAATAGGACCTCATGACATCCTCTCCAACTTAGCTTGTGTAGTAGCATAATGTATTTAAGCATTTGTCTGGGAAAAGGGGGTTTTATGCACATGTTGAATAAACTTGATTATTAGATTTGATTGGCATTGATATGATCCCTATGACTTATGAGCCCATGGAGGGCGTACTTGCTGTTATTGCAGGGACACACCTGATGAACATGTACACATGGGGAGATGATTAGTTCAGGCGTCCATAGGGATAAAATCCCACCAGATGGATGTTGAGACCCCAACCAGGGGCAGAGACAGGACAAAGGTTTGCACCAGAGAAATAGAAGGACGTTCCACCAGAGATAGCCTGGCAGGCCTGGACCCAGGGGGGTGTTTCCCTCCCACTATGATGTAGGCATTGGAAGGCCCATGACATCACCTCTTTGACCCTTGACGTCACCCAGCATTTGATGGACACTTTGGAGGAATTTGTGTGCCAAGTGGCACATGTGGCTTGATCCAGGGGCCTTGGGAGGCCTAACATTTTGCTCCTAGAGGCCAACGTTTCACTAGAGAGGCCTAAAATTACCCTAAAGGGCATTATGTCACCATTTTTTCTTGATTTAGGGTTTTGATTTGTCATTTAATGTAAAAACTAGATATTACATGTAAACTGGCCATGTTGGCCTTTTTGACCTAATTCTGGTCATTGCAACTGTATAAATAAAGGATTTTCTCTTGTATTATTTCATCATATTTCACTCACACTAAGTGAGGTATGAAATTTGTGCCCTACTTAGGGTTACTTGGCTGAAATTTAGTGCACACTTCTTGAAGGAGGCTTATTTTGGAGTATTTTGGCATTTTTCTTGGTGGAAGTGTTCAACTAGGCTATTTGCTAGATGATTCTTGGTGAATGTAAGTAAATTTTATGCAATTCTTGTTCATTGAATGGTTATGGTTATATTTATCGTGCATTTATACTAAGATTATGAAATTGCTATCTTAAAACCCTAGTAGGCTAAAGAACATGTTATTGTTCTTGCCTTAATAACTTTCACGTACTAGATTATGCTAGAAAACCAATTTTCTTGAAGCTTTTTGCTAAGGGCCTTGCCATTGCAACACTCTAGCACCTTTTACTTCATCTAAGCCATCATATTTTTCGTCTTTGAGCTAAAGAAGGAGGAAAAATACTAGGGCCTAGGGTTACCTACTTCCTAGTAGCCATTTTCCCCCTAGGGTTTGGTGATTGAAGCCTTGGGATACCAACACTTCAATTAATGACCCCTCTTGTCTCTAGTTCTCTTATTATCATTTGTTCCTTCAAGATTTGTGTCTTCCTAAAAGGACTCCATTTACCCTAAAAATCATTGATCTAAGCCTTACAATTGAGTGATTGACAAAATCTACTATCAAAACCTTTACCTTAAGCTCTCTACTAACTACTCCTAACCTTAGAATAGTCTAATATACTAACCTATTTGCTGATGTTACTAAAGTAAGCTACAACCATCTATTGCAGCACTAAAATCACCTAAAATAAATTGAAAATTGATTAATACACTACCTTATTTGCTTCTGACAAATGCTAGTACTTTGGTATTGATGAGTAATTATTCTTGGTCATTTTGAAGCCATTTTAAGCCATTTATTGTGAATCTATTGTCTTATAAACATTTATGCTATAAAATTTTGTTTGCTTCATCATATATCAACTATTTCTTTTATTGTTGAAGTCCATGGTTTTATGAAGTACTAACAACAAGTTGTACTTGCAAAAGATATCTTTTCTTGTTGCTTTGTTCTAGGCAGGTACATTGGGTAGGTACATCTTAATACCTCATTGCTTCATTGGTTAAAACCCTAGGAATTTATGATCAATGTGACTTGTGAGAGGGGACATTTTCATAGACACTTTAACCTTTGCCTTCTCAAAGCCCCAGGTCCCCGGGGAAGTCTCCCCTGAGCCATCAAAACTAAATAGAAAGAGATATCCTATTGAGGTGACAGTGATAGGATAACCTCCTGTGACAACAATTTTCCTTCCCTTAACCTTTTCCTCTGGAATAAGTACAAATTGAGCGATAACAGGGCCCAATAATCAATGTAAAGTCACCAAGTCCCGTATTTCTTCTGCACCAACACATTTGGGCTTCCAAAAGGTGATGAGATAGGTCAGATGTGTCCCTTATGGAGGAGTTCTTGGATCTGACGCTTGATATCCTCTTTATCTAGCATTGAGCAGCGATAGACTGGTCCATTTGGTAGCATTATGTCGGTGGTCAGATCGATGGTATGCTTGACATGACAGTGCATAGGTACCCCAGTAGGTGATGTGAATATGTCTTTGTATTCTTCCACGACATTATCCACTTTCTTCTGCTGCATGGAGAGGTTGGTCTTGGAGGCCATGGATGTGGTTGTAACCTTTTTCTCACTCTGAGAGAGAATCATGAAGAAGACAAAATTCTCGGTCTGATAAATGACCTTCCTGCATTGTTTGGTAGAGATCAAGGAAATATCACTAGGTGGGACTACCTCAGGAATCCTGTACAATTTCATGTTCAAAGTAATAATAACACTGCGAGGCCTAGACTCATATATAGCATGGTGTTTCCATAAATAAGGTTGGCCCAAAATAACATCACAAACTTTGAGGGGGGGGACATCACACAATACCTCATCTTTGAATGGATTGATGTTGTATGACATGCAACACTATTGGCTGACATGAATTTCACTTCTTTGATGGAGCCATCCGATGGTGTAGGGATATGGGTGCGACATTGTCAGCAAGGCTAGCCGCTTGATGAAATATGCTGAGATGATGTTCTTTTGGCTACCACTATCAACGATGAATTGAAACGGAGTGCCTTTTACCCACATCTATGAATGAAAGTGGCACTCACCTTTCTCTAGCTCATCAAGTTCATCAGGTTGGATCATGGTGGTACCAACGGTGGCACTGGGTTCCAAGTCAATGATCTGTCTCCCCTTTTCTAGTTCTGACTCAGATTCGGAACCCGCATCTGATTCATAGAATTTTACATTAGCGACCAATGACTAGTTTGAGCATCAATCAACAGTTTTATGTCAAAGTCTCTTATGGAAGTCGCACCACTTCCCAGTATCTTTCTTTATCTTCCCATTGTTGTTATTTTCTTACGGTTTGGACTGGTTGTCCTAGGTTTCCCATATTTTCTCTGTCCTTTTTTCTGTGGGTTAGGGCTACCCTTGCCCTTCTTCTATTGTGAGGGGTTCCCAGACCCAAATTGTCGTGTCTTTTGTTTCATCTTCTGCTCTATTTTGATGGCATATTGATAGGCTGTGCCCAAGGATGAAATGTCCAAAAATTCCATTTCTATTAGGATGTATCTATGCAAAGTGCCACGGTACTTGAGCACTAGATGTCACTCAGAATATTTGATACCCATCTTGGTGCGCAAGGTATGGAATACATTAGTGAACTATGGCATTGTTTGGTCTCTTTCCTGCCACGGTGTGGTCCATCTTGTATACAAGTCGTCATAACTTCCAACAGGGTAGTATTGTTCCTTAATAGCATCCTTGAAGGAACCCCAAGTGGGTGCAACTTCAATTAATGTGGATCCATCTATTTCCTTTTTCTCACATAAATTGTCCCACCAATCTTTGACATGGGGTACGGCCTTGAGGAGTGCAAATGTAATATTTTCTCTATCAAAAAAGTTGTGGACCGAAAAATACCCTTCTAGAAGGTTTAACCATTTATCTACAAAATATTCATCTATTTGACCTTCAAATATAGGAATATCAAAATTGATTTGTACCTTGAAGGGGGGGGGTACCTCTGCTTGAGGTGGATGTGTTGCTTTTCAGCAGTCGTCGAAGGATTTGTGCAAAGTTGTCCATCATCTTGTTCCTCTATTGCTCAAGGGATTCCTCGAGCAACATTTTGAAAGGATCTCCTGTCCCGTCATATTTTTTTTCACCCACCATGGACGGTTTCTTGGGCATGTGAGAGAATATTTCCTCAAGAGAAACAAGATCGAGACCCAACTCTCTATACCCTGACCGCATCGAGTACATGCATTAAAAAAAACGACAAGCAGACCACTCTGATAACACTGATCTGGATTTATGAGCAGAATGAAATGAAACCATGGATTTATAATATTAACACAGAGACACAGTGAACAATAATAGAGATACAGTAAAACTTGACCTCTATTAAATAAGAAATATGTTGAAAACTGTAAAATGCATACTGAAAACAAGCTTGTTAGGATGGTGGAAGCTTATCTCTGAGAAGAGATGTGACGGCTATGCTCATTCGCAAGAAGATGAGTACAATGAGGCTCTGAAGGAATTTTTACAATAAACATGAATGCCAAAACCCTATACATCCAAAACCTAACCCTAGGAGATGAATCGCCAAAATTCATGTGGGCCCCGTTGGGGCAAGTTAGTATATCAACTTCCTGGGGTCGTAACTTTTGCATATGATCTCCATTTAGGATGCACGATAGCTCGTTGGAAAGGTATTGATGAAGAGATTCATTTAGGGGGCTCAATCAAAGCCTTCAAGTATCATTGAGGTGTCCAATAACGAAAAAGAGTCATTTAGGCCCCCAAAATGGCCGCGTAAGTTCAAGAACCGAAACACTGCTAAAAATAGTAAGTTGCCAAAAACTTGTTTTGAGCCAGTTGGAAAAGGTGGGTGGCCACTGAGATACTCCTAGATCGGTGGAGGTCACAGGATTCAACCCACAAACCTTGCCCTCCATTTGACATATGGTTACAATATAATTTAAATATAATGTTTTGTCGCTCTGTTACAACTGATACCCTTGGCACGCTGGTTAGGACGTCGAGTTATTTGGTGAAGGTCACCGATTCAAAACTCATCCTCCCTATTTTCCATCCGCCATTATACAAATTGACTTTAAATATAATATTTTTCAATGGAATATTCACTTATATCCATTGGTTCAATTGTTAACCCATTGGAATGTTTCTGTCGAAGTCGCGGGTTCAATTTCAGTCGACACCAACAATTTTTTATACCTTAGCCAAGATTGGCCAATTGGAAGGTGCCATCTGTCACCTTCTGGATGTTCCAAATCCTTGCCATGTATGCTTCATATTCACCTTCTCTGTTATCATGCCACATCACCACCGTACCTTCCATGTCAGTACCATACCTGCCTCTTTAGCATTGTACCTACCATGTGTCATCCTTACTTCCACTTGTTAACCTATTAGACTTCCACGTCACCCTTCCATAGTGCCATGTGTCATCCTTTCATTAATGCTACATGGCTTCTATATAGTGTATGTACATTCCACATGTCATCCTGCCATGTGTCAGCCTCTAGTGATTCCACGTGTCCATATGTGTTGTTTCCACATCATCTAACCGTACATGTCCCTAATTCCACATCGCAAATTGTCCTTTTCCATTTGCCCTATTTTTTCCAAACTTCAAAAGGCCATATATTATTCATACAACATCCATTTGAGGTTGTTCAAATTGCATTGGAAATCTCTCATCGAGCTCTACGCAATGGAGTTTTTTTTATCAGCATTTGAGACTATCAATTTTTTAGCATTATGGATCCTCCTCGATCACCTAATCCCTTTGAAAAATGGGAAATAGATTTTTTTGGGCCCATCAATCCTCCTATGTGTCACACAGGGATGCACTAAATCATTACCATGACCAAATACCTCACAAGGTGGGCCGAAGAAATGTTATTCAAGGATTGTACAACAAAAACACCAATGCAATTTATTTTTTATAATATCATCACCTGATTCAGATGTCCAAGGGTGTTGATGAGTGAGCAGGGGTCACATTTTTTGAATGAAACTATTCAATAACTCACCCAGGAATCCATGATCCATCATCAGAAGTGCACCCCTTATCACCCTCAAGCAAATGGTACATTGGAAGATTTTAACAAAATTTTAGAACATGCTCTAACAAAATTTTTCAATGTTCAACGTGATGACTGGGATTATTGCATCCCCATGGTCCTATGGGCTTCTCGAACCACATCAAAAATGTTGGAGAAGCACATTCCATTCATACTTGTCTATGGAAAAGAAGCGTTCATGCTGCTAGAATTTGTTGTTCCTAGCCTCGGGGTCGCCCTCGCCACCCAGATGATCAATGATCAGTCTTTTCAACATAGGTTAGATGAGATAATGGAACTATAATAATATCGTATGATGGTTGGTTTTAGTCAAATTTTTGAGAAATATTGAAAGAAGGTATGGAACGAGCATAACATACACCAGAAAATTCTCCATCCTTACTATTTGGTATTATTATACGAGAGAAAATATTTACACCATCTGAGCAAGCTTTGCAGGCACTGGTTGGGTCCTTTAGTCTAAATCAATGAGTCAGGTGTCTCCAAGCTATAAACCCTACAAGTTCACCCCCCCAAGGGCCTCATTAATGGAAACAAGTTGAAGTTTTAATATGGACCGCAGGGGTCCGCCGTCATTTAAAAACTTCTAGTCTACGTTTTGAATATAGGTTACAAGTGACAAAAAATATATGTGTGCCTCTCAAGGGTAGACTAATGATCAAGGATGCAAATTTTAACTATGTAAGTGACAAAGAATATATGTGTGCCTATTATTCTTATATTTTAGACGAGACATGCTTAATATCTTTCATTTTTGCATAGTGTTTGTAGGAAACTATTGGTGCAATGCACATTCCTTCTATAGTTGTGGGGTGTGACATTGCATCAAATATGTGTTGCTTGGATGTTGAAGCATGCAGTATGTGTCTCACTACATTCCACACCAATAACATCAAAGGTAAATACATGACAAGGTCCCTTGGAATTGATGAAGGTGCATAGATCAGTCAGAGATGATGATAGGTAGATTAATAATGGATCCATCATGGGCCAATGTAATGAATTGTTTGTTGGTTATGTGTATATTCTTGTGAGTGTTGTAAGGATTTTTCTATTTGATGGCTTTGAAAACACGGTCTTTTGGCCACAACTGAGGGCTACATGGTGGCTAGCACTAACAATGGTTGTAATGCCATTCATATGTCTTAGGGTGCTACAAGATTTCGTCATTTGTCAAAGGCTTATTGAAATCCACCTATCAGTGCACTCTACTAAATCTACTCATCCACATGTCCCATCTCCCATCTATATTGTCTCTACTCTACCTACAACCTTCTCCATCCTTCCTACCGTCTTCAAATTTCTTATAGTCAAACTTTTATTTTGAAGGATTGATGTGCTTCATGTTGGGACTACTTATTGTTTCTTGCTAAGATTGAGATAAGGAGGATGGTGAATATTATAGGGTCTTGATGAATTAATGTCACTACTTTCTCAAGATAAGGAGGCTTGATTTTTCTCTCTCCACACTACACCACCAATGAGACCACCTATTCTCTGCATAGATGCATACTTGGTCAAGTCCCTTCACATAAGATGGCCCCAGGAATTTCGTGTTTAGGACCCGTGGGCTACATGAGGGTTTGAATATGAGCATGCATCAATAGAGTGTGGATGGTCCTCAGAACTTCCCCTAGGGATTATGCTTTTCACACACCTTCTAGAGGTTGAGGGGTCGAGCCTCATCTAGGCTCTTGTGAGATGTTCATCCACCCATATTGCACACCTAGTAGAGACTCTAATTCTTCCATGAGATCTAAAGAAAAAATCCCTATGGTAATTAATTGCTACTCCTTGTTTTCTATTTTAGCATAAGAAAAATTATACTTATTTCTAGTGATTTTCTGTTGTATATAAATTAAGCCTTCCATGGACACTATTGTTTTAGAATACCACAATAGAACTCTTGAAAATGAACTTACTTGTTTACTGATTTTCAATGCAAATGATTGTTATCCCTAGAAGATTATATCTCAATGTATTATGGCAAGTCATTGTGGCTCATTGCATACTCTTTTGTTAAATCTTTATTCAACAAGTTAGATAAACATGATAGGTAATTAAAAGGGACTATAATTTTGGGTTTTTTCTTCCAACAACATGGAGGATTAATATGGTTTGTAAATTAGGGTATTTGAAATATGTGAATTTGTGACAACCTCTATTCATGATTGGATGGGATACACTAGTGTTTCTAGGAGAGTTGGTTCTTGTTGCCTCACCTATCAATGCTAGTATCGCCAATTAGAATTTAGCTATTAACATAGAGTGCATTCACCTTTGGTCTTGTGCATCACGTTTCCATGGATTAACAATTGGGAAACACTTTGTAGTAGCATCACAAATTTAGAAAAAATTATGCTTGTGAGAGTTCATATAGAAACAAAGTCAATGAAACCAATAACCCTGTATGGATTATGTATATAGTGTGTCATATTGCAATGGTAATCACAACAATAGAATTTGTCCTCACAATAGTAGAAGCCATCGATACAATGGTATAATTCATAGGAATAACAATCGAGTTATTTTTGGCTGCATATATAACCTAAGCATTATAAATAAAGATCTTTGCAATCCCTTGATAGTGTGGCCTTGTGGCTTGGTACAATAGTTCCTTATGCATGTTATGTTTGTTTATATTTTTCTCTAATATATTATGAGAGATAGTCTAGGCTTGACTCCCTCCTGAGAGAGACTAGGAAGATGGGAACTGATGTTGTGAGATCATGATTTGTATAGTTGAGGATATACTAAACAATGTAAGTATAACATAGACAATGTGAGTGTGTCGTGTTTGATTTTATATAGGGTGTTCCATGTGCATGCATAAATAAGGTTCTCCATTACTGTATGCACATACCATAGTGCTCAAAGTATAATTAATAAAATATTGTGATGTTGTATCTTAGTTTATGTGTGAATAATGGATCTGCTATCATGAATGATGTCATGTGCTAAGAGGTTGATCTAGCGTGCATTTTCCGCTATAGAAAAATTTTTTAATATCATTGTGTAATGATGAGTTCTCGATGAGAGTCCAATGTCTATGTTGGTGAGTTGTTTTTTCATCGATGAACCATATATTATTGTCTTCTCATTAATCCATAACAAAGGTGAGAGATCAACGTGATATTCAAGAGTTTGACTATTAGATTGAGGGTGGATCCAATTTCCTCTGAAGACCTCTCTAAAGAATAAATTGTTTCCTCTACTCAAAGTGTGTGGGCTACTAGATAGGGTGTATCTAGGCATTGTTGAACTTGTTGTTCGAGGATTTTGACATCTATGTGAACAATGGATTTAGTTACACACTCACCGAATGCTTGAATTCCATTAATGGTGTTATCTTCCATGTATGGCCACCCCTAAAGTGCAACCGGACTTAAATTAACATGCCCATTTCACTTAAATGTTTGAATGGGGAGATCCAGATCTTCATGAGAAATTGGTATAAATTGTCCACAATTTGGAATAGTTGAAGTTCCAATCTCATTTCGAGGTAGGCACATAATGTTGTCGAATGACATTAAGTTGATCATGCCCACTTGATATTTTTCCATATTTATCCAAGCATCAGGGGATGGATGGAGATTTCTCTTACTCCATAAAAAAAAATCGAATCCACTAACCTACGTCCCAACTACTTGGAAAATCACTAACCATATACATCCACACACTCAATAGAGATTTCGTAAAGGATATTATCTTCATCTAAGGTCTCGAAGCTTGGGTAATATTAATTTGTTATGCTTACCTAAGGTTGATTAAATAATAGCATAGTGGGTCCCACAAAAATAAGAGCCATTAAATGATAAATTATAAAAAAAAAAAGTCATAGTTTAAACGTTCTAAAAAATGACTCTTCTCCAACGATTTTTTCCGGGGACATTTTTCCAAAATACGGTAAGCAATTGTTGTATCTGCAGATTATACAATAATCATGATCATGATTGACCTCTTCTAAATGTTGACAAGAGCATGATTATACAATAATTTGAGTGTTTGTTTTGATGTTTTTAAATATCTTTTGACTATAGACTTATAAATGTATGATGTTGTTTTGAGTTATCCTAATTCTTTCTTTTGAGTTTTTGATATTATCCTAATTCTTGCTTTTGAGTGTTTTATATTGTGTTTGCGATTGGGTTACTAAGTAAATAGATAAATAAATTTAATATGAATCCATTTTTTCAACCATTAAAATTTCAATCTTGACTCACTCATTTTATCTCTTATTTATGAAAAAAAATTATTTTTTAATTAAAAATAATTACACATATAAATCTTATTTTTAATTGAAAATAATTACACATTTATTATTTATATGAGTAATTATAAAAACCTTAATTAAAAAATCCAATACAATGGTCGTACACATAGTGGATATTTTTCAATGGAATATGTATTTCCACTCACAAAAAATCTCCTAGATAGGGCATCTCAGACCACCAATTGGAAGTAGAAAGCTTAAAATTTAGTCTATTGAAAGATGAGGTACGAGTATTAAAGTAAGCTAGAACAAGGATAAATAAAACAAGATACTAACGCCCATAACTAGTTTTCGTGAGACCAATCACATGCCATGTGCCTACACATTAGGTAAAACATGTTGGGATCCCCGCTATCATTTACCTTCATCTATTAAATCTGTGATGTTCTCTAGATATGGGGAGTTGACACGTGGATTTCCCAGAAATGATTGTCCATAGGGTCCATCTAACATAATTTGACGTCCGACAGGGCCTAAATAAGAAAAAGAAAGAAAAGAAAATGATTTTAACGTCCACGAGGATAACAATAGCCTATGGGACAGACCGCCTCACACACTGATTTATGCATTTCATCCCTTTTCCTATTCAACTTGATGATGAGCTCCCCCAATTTCGCCATTGTCCCCTTGCTGAATAAGTTATTCCAAGAGCTCGCTATCAAGATGCTTATATAGATGTCCCTACTGTCTTTGAAGGCTTCACACTCTAAAATGAAATGTTTTTTTGTTTCCACTTTTTTGAAGGTGGAGAACACACACACCCTTTCTTCCCAAGCTTCTTTTGGTCATTTCCAATGCCTAGTTTCACAATAGAGTGGATGGGAATTGGTTCATTATTGGGCAATAAGAATTTTGGCTCTCCAAGATATATTGGCCCCTATGTACACTTTTTGATGATGATTGTATGTGGGGTTAAACTCTTCAATATAATACTCTTTCTTTCTCCCGAGCCCTTTATCCCAAGTTCTCTTGTGGAACCTATCAATAACAAAAACCTTTATCTCTTTATTGTTCGTATGACACCTATTCAAGTGGATATCCCATTTATTAAGCCATTTAATATTTTGTCGCATCCACGTCTTCTTTATTTTGCACAATATGCCATTGAAGACAACCTTAGGCCACCGACTATCTTCCATTTGCTCAATTGTTTTTAGATATCTTATGAGACACAC
>SNQJ01S0147308.1:0-13267 GCA_010110895.2 Picea sitchensis
ACTAAAATTGCGTGTTGATGTAGACAACTACAACGCCCTCAGGGGTAGTTTTGATAAATCTAGAGGATGATTCTGATGAGGAACAATACTTTGAACAGTAGGCAATTATACCTGTAAGAAGTGTCACAGATTCTATGGGTATTGATAGCCCAACAAAGTTCAGAGGTCTTTGACAAATATAAAAGACAACCACAATAGTCGCAAAGTAAGACCCGCCATAACATGAGAAAGTGTTGAAGTCGAATGTTATGGGGGTCAACAACAACAGAGAGCAATGACGGTTTTGCATGTGTTGTTCGAGACCCTTCATTGTAAAGGTAATGAGAGTCAAGATACTGTCGCCCTTCTGGAAATTGTGTTGATGTTGACAAAAAGGGAGACACGAATCCAAGAAGTAAAGGGCTTCATGAAATCCACTAGGTGAGGTCAGGAACTAAGGAGGTACATGGACAAAGTCAATATGTGTGGAGACTCAGGACTACCCTTGGTTGGGGATATATGTGAAGTATAAGTGGCCGCAACCGTTCAACTAGGTCGAGTGTCAGGGGGACAACGAGATGTGGGATAAGTTGTGCCAGAGGTGGGACAAAGTGAACAAACTCAGAGAGCAGAGGTAGGTGGCTTGTGGGATACTTGGAGTTTATGGACGATGTCAACAGGAGTAGGTGATAAGGAATTCCCCAACCAAGGGCGACATGGGTTGCATTTTCCAAGAAGGTCGCCAAAGGTGATGACAAAAATATATGTAAAATGATGGAAAAAATGGCTTAGTTACGAAAAGAATTAAAAAAATTAGTGGAGATAATAATGTAGATATAGAAACGGGTGCCCCAGTGTAAGATGGCTTGAGCTGAGGATGGCGCAAGTTGGTTAAAAAACAAGTGGAGGGTTGGGGCCCCATAGGCGGGTTTCTGTAGTTGGGAAATGTATGGAGGGAAATCTAAAGATGGGAAAACCGACGGTGGATGAAATGGATGGTAAATGGTGCTGCGGGAGTGCAGTCAAAATAAAACTGTGAGGAAGTTCCCTGGGAGTCCGTTGGGTAGGCTAGAAAAATGAGGAGGAGTATGTGGCTGATCTGCGACATGATGTAAGACTATTGGAACTCCCATCCCTAAAGGTTGAAAACAAAATGAGTGTCAAAGTGCCAAGGGGGGATATGAAGGGGAAAAATCATGTGGGGGAGAGTGCTATTGGGTGACAGTACCCAAAATGCAGTGGAGGTGACAGTACTGCAGAGCTGGATATAGGGACCCTAAAGGAAAATTTCAGAGGGTGTGACTGGAGATGCAATTGAGATTCAAGGGGAATGATTACATGCCAGTGTCGATTATATACCTTAAGGGATCACGCTGGTGTGTGATGACCAAGTACCTGCACACATGACAACCAAATACCCAACATGAACAATATCTAAAGATAATCGAACATATAACTATTTATTTGATAATTTTGAACATGAGCATGCATACCTGAATGGGGTATGGAAAAATGGCTCCTGGGGGGCTAAGGCTGAAAAATAGCCCAGGGACTGTCTTGATGTAGATGATGGGGTGTTGATCCCATGGCTGAAGATAGATCAAAAAATGGATGCTCGGAGCTCCCAGAATTGAGTCTAGAAGTTTGGAAAAAAGGGCCTATATATAGATGTAGGCCCCACATTGCCACCTCATTTGTGCTTGCTGCTATAGTGGTTAGAGAGGATATTGCAAAGTAGATTCAGAGATTCCAGGAGTGTGAGGAAGTCGACCTGGGAGGTGCGAAAGTCAGGTTAGTGGTCTCATCCTCCTGTAGAGTAGTTAGGTGTCAATTTTTGGGTAGGACCATACAGATGGCCGTATGGTGGGTTTTTAAAGTTGTGGCCCCCAAAATGCGTAGGTGATCGATGGAGACCCGCACATGAATGCGTGGTTGTAATGGGAATAGCCGCACAGGGGGGGCATTCTATTTGGGAAAACAGGCATGCATGGGGTGTGTGCCTGTTTGAAACACAACCACGCATATGTGCATGATTGTGTTGCTGACAGTTGTGCATGAGTGCGCAATTGTGTAGTGAACAGGCACGCACCGAATGTGCACATGTGGGATTAATAGGTGCGTATACATGCATGCATGTGGGGTAAACATGTGTGCATGTGTGAACACCTGTGGGGAAAACAACCGCGCCTTTGAGGCAAAGATGAGGGTGAGAATACTTATCTCCATTTTTATTTTTTATTTTTTTTGGGAGATTTTGGTGTTTTTGTGATGGCTGACTGAGTACTATATATGTGGATGCAGGTGATCATTTGGGACGATTTCGATCCATTGGAGAGAGAGGGACTGGGCCCGACTGAGGGAGTCCATGAGGGATGAGGAGCCAGTGGTTCATGGTGCTTTGGTCGCCTGTGGGCTGCTGATGTTTTTTGAGTGCCCACTGTTGAGGGTACAGGAGTATCTGCTGCAATTCCTGATCTCGATGTGGAGTCCGAAGTTGCAGTGTTTTATTGTGTGTGAGGAGCACTTGGTATTCTCTGTTGAGGAGGATGTCTATTTTCTGACTGAGCTCCCTTTTCAGAGAACCCTACTGCTGGATGAGTTGGTGGTAGTTGGAGAGGTGCAGTTGGCTACCCTTACCCATAAATATTGTTTGGGAGAGGATTTCATGTGTGGGTCAGTGGTGAGGATTGGGGTGATGGATGCGCTGGTACATCATTGCATGGCAGTGATGGTTGTGAGAGTGTATGGGTCACTCACTACTCAGTGCATCAGTGGTGGCCATCTGAGGATCATGCAACGAGAACTAGGGATGAGAATTTCACCTGGGGCTTGATGTTGTACTCCAAGATGGTGGGACAACTCACCAGGTGTCGAGCGATCGACTTAGGGGATTTTTATTTTGGATATGTCCTGGTGGCTTGGTTTCTAGAGAGGGTGTCGATGTTGTGCCCAAGATTTTTGTTAGACCCGATGGGAGCGCGAGAGTCGTGACTGCGGTGGTGGTCGACGATTTTGGTTCGTCATGGGGGTGGGGAGGGTGGCCACTACCTAAGTGTGGCGTCAGATGCCACATATCATGTTGCAGTTTCCATACAGTGGGATAGATTTACATGATGACCCTGAGATGATATTACCCCTGGGAGAGGTATTCGATCACGGAGGTATAATGTTTTGGTTGTTGGTTTTGTTGTTTTGTTTTTAGATAGTATAGAATATGGTTGATATTTGTAGGGATGTCGATGCTATCATGTGTTTGTTTGTGTAGATATGGGATAGCGTGGATGAGAGGTCAAGCTAATAAGAGTGTCAGCCCGCCAGGGGTCTGTGAGACCACCGCAGGGAGAGTTGTGAGTAGGGGAGAAGCAATGTCGAGAGGATGTTGGGGCGAGGCCTAGTGATGATGATAGACCGGCCCAGAGACATCGTTATGATGACCCCAGGGAAGGGTCGTCACATGCTCCTCTGGCTAAGGTCAGGGGAGAGTTTGATGGTTTCCATTGTCGACTAGAGGTGGTTCTACAGGGAGTGCACGAGAGGATGTGGGTGAGGATCTAGGATGAGGGGATCTTGGAGAAATGTATTGGGCTACCAGTAGAGTCGTGGACCTTGATCCACAGAGAAGATGTAGCTAGAGCTGCGATGACTGGACGGTTGCCTCTGGGACCTGAGGGACTTGGAGTTGGTGGGGTACCTCCCCCAGAGGGAGGACCTGGTCCTAGAGCACTAGAGGCACCTTGAGGGCTGCTAGATATGTAGTTGTGTATTTGATATAGGCTGGTGAGCCCATTTTGTATAGTTGTGACATCCAGTTTTGTATTGGTAGGGATGAGGTGTTTCACCTACCTACGGGTGATGTACTATTTTTGTAAACACTTTATGACATGTGGACCGATATATATATATATATATATGGATATACATTTTTGGATCTCTGTGTACATGTGTGATGTGTTTGTTGTTGATGAATTTTTTTTATGTAGTGGATGATGTCTAATCTATATGCTATGATAGACTTCTGATGGTTTATGTGTATGTGAAGATGTCTTGATGTGATATATGCCAATCTAGTATAATGTTAGCCATGTTATCTACTATTTGATTGAATTGTATTGGGATATGTGTAAATGTAATGGAATCAAAATGTCGAGATAAATGTGTAACCTGCAGGTATTTGCGGAAGAGGCAAGGATCACAGACATGATATACATTGTTGAGCTAGAGGAAGACAAGTTAGGAATCTAATAAGATGCTAAGGTGACGAATATGGCGATGATTGGCCTCAATGAAGAGACCAATAACAACGATGTACTCTGCTTGATTGTTGGTGGTTGAGCCTAAACATATGCTACTGGTGTGGAGAAGGTCATGTGAAGGAGAATAGAGGGCCCAAGCGGCCGAAGCAAGATTCTGTGTCCAGTGGCTAGCTTCATCGGCGTAACTGATGTGGTAGGCCGATGGAGGTGGAATATGTCAATACAATGAGTGATAGATTAGATGGGAGGTATGGATAAAAGAAGACTAAAAACTCTACAAAAAAGAAAAAGCCTAGTGTAGTATATCTATGCTCAGGCATAAACTTTCTTTATGTACAACCTATTGACGAGTTCCTTGAGAGGATGGCCTTCGGGGGAGGCTAGGATGTATGCGATTTTAGTGAGGCAATGTTGGATGATGTGCAGTCCATGCCATAGGGACTTGAATTTTCCATGACCAAGGGTATCGTGAGTGATATCGTAAGTGAGGATGGTGTCTCCTTTGTTAAATGAGGGAAGGTTGACATGGTGATCAAAGATGGCCTCTGATCATTTTTTGGCTGCTTCATTATTTTATAATGAAGATCGACGATCTTCATCCAGGGATTCTAATTTCAGCAAAGGATGCTCTATTGGGGCAATGTCGGGTCATATCTCAATAGTGGTGCGTAAGGTGGGGATTTCGCACTCGCTGGGAAGAGTGGCCTCAACCCCGTGGACTAGATGAAAATATGTGAAACCAATGGCAGTTTTGACTGTTGTGCGATAATCCCAGAGCGAGGAAAATAACATATGATGCCAATTGGTTTTATGTTTGTTAACCATTCATTGAAACATGGTTTTTAAGACCTTGTTAACTACTTTTACATGTTCGTTGGACTGAGGGTAGTATGGTGAGGAAAAATCATGGGAGAAGCCTAACCGGGATGAGAGTTCCATGAAAATCTCATTCTCAAAATGTTTCCCGTGATCAGAGACTAGTTGGAGTGGTACTTCAAAGAGGGATATGACATGGTTAAAGAAAAAATGCATTGTTGTGTCAGTGGTGTTGTTGAAGGTAGGCATGGCTTCAACCCACTTGGTAAAGTAATCAACTACAATGATTATGTATTCATGTTCGTTTCTAGATGTAGGGTTGTAAGTCATGAAGTTGATGCCCCATTTAAAAAGGGACCAGCGATGAAGACTGGGTGTAGAAGAGTAGGTGGTGCGAGTGCTTTGCTGGCGTAAAGCTGGAATTTATCACATCGTTTCATGGCATGAATGCAGTTGTGAAATAATGTAGGCAAAACCTAACCTGCGCAGATGATTTTCTGAGCGGTGGAGAGCCCTAAGAGATGGCCTCTGCAAGCACCATTGTGGCAGTTGTTCAAGACTCTGTCAGCCTCGTCAATAGTTAAGAATCGAAGGAGTATGGTGTCGTCTCCTTACCGATATAAGATGTCCTCGATGAGGAGGTAGCGAGGTTCTTGGTGATGAATACATCGACGATCATCTTTGGAGAGGTGGTTTCCGAATTTTTGTGTTCGAAGATAGACAAGAAGATCGCCATACCAAGGGTCATCCTAGGGGATAAAAAATAGATGTTCATCAGGGAGGTTGGTATTGACCGGTGGACTGGTAGTGTCGAAGGGAAAAGCCGTGATAAGTTCGGTGTGATCTTGCTCTTGGGTGTTGAAAATTCAAGATCGTATTCCTAAAGGATGATGATCCATAGAGAAAATTTACCGTTAATTTGTCAACGAATGAGAAAGTATTGCATGGGGTTGGAATCTACGATGACTTTTCTAGTTCGAAGCAGAATGTAATGGCGTAGTTTGTGGACTACGAGGAAAACTGCGGGGGCTAGATTTTATTCGTGATTGTACTTCAAGGGTGTTCTTGAAAGGTTTTTACTAATGTAGTAAATCACATGCTCACGGGTGTCATACCCTATTTGGATGAGCACTCCTGCTACTGAAATGGTTGAGGCTAATATGTAGAGGAGATAATCACAGTTATAGTCAGGTGGACTAATCAACGAGGNCTAGTGGAGTACCTCCACCAGAGGGAGGACTTGGTGATAGAGCACTAGAGGCACCATGAGGGATGCTAGATATGTAGTTGTGTATTTGATATAGGCTAGTGAGCCCATTTTGTATAGTTGTGACATCCAGTTTTGTATTGGTAGGGATGAGGTGATTCACTTGCCTACAGGCGATGTACTATTTTTGTAAACATTTTATGACATGTGGACCGATATATATATATATATATATATATATATATGGATATACATTTTTGGATCTCTGTGTACATGTGTGATGTGTTTGTTGTTGATGAATTTTTTTTATGTAGTGGATGATGTCTAATCTATATGCTATGACAGACTTCTGATGGTTTATGTGTATGTGAAGATGTCTTGATGTGATATATGCCAATATAGTATAATGTTAGCCATGTTATCTACTATTTGATTGAATTGTATTGGGATATGTGTAAATGTAATGGAATCAAAATGTCGAGATAAATGTCTAACCTGCAGGTATTTGCGGAAGAGGCAAGGATCACAGACATGATATACATTGTTGAGCTAGAGGAAGACAAGTTAGGAATCTAATAAGATGCTACGGTGACGAATATGGCGATGATTGGCCTCAATGAGGAGACCAATGACAACGATGTACTCTACTTGATTGTTGGTGGTTGAGCCTAAACATATGCTACTGGTATGGAGAAGGTCATCTGAAGGAGAATAGAGGGCCCAAGCGGCCGAAGCAAGATTCTGTGTCCAGTGGCTAGCTTCGTCGGCGTAACTGATGTGGTAGGCCGATGGAGGTGGAATATGTCAATAAAATGAGTGATAGATTAGATGGGAGGTATGGATAAAAGAAGACTAAAAACTCTACAAAATACGTACCAAAAAGAAAAAGCCTAGTGTAGTATATCTATGCTCAGGCATAAAATTTCTTTATGTACAACCTATTGACGAGTTCCTTGAGAGGATGGCCTTCGGGGGAGGCCAGGATGTATGTGATTTTAGTGAGGCAATGTTGGATGATGTGTAGTCCATGCCATAGGGACTTGAATTTTCCATGACCAAGGGTATCGTGAGTGATATCGTAAGTGAGGATGGTGTCTCATTTGTTAAATGAGGGAAGGTTGACATGGTGATCAAAGATGGCCTCTGATCATTTTTTGGCTGCTTCATTATTCTATAATGAAGATCGACGATCTTCATCCAGGGATTCTAAGTTCAGCAAAGGATGCTCTATTGGGGCAATGTCGGGTCATAGCTCAATAGTGGTGTGTAAGGTGGGAATTTCGCACTCATTGGGAAGAGTGGCCTCAACCCCGTGGACTAGATGAAAATATGTGAAACCAATGGCAGTTTTGACTGTTGTGCGATAATCCCAGAGTGAGGAAAATAACATATGATGCCAATTGGTTTTATGTTTGTTAACCATTCATTGAAACATGGTTTTTAAGACCTTGTTAACTACTTTTACATGTTCTTTGGACTGAGGGTAGTATGGTGAGGAAAAATCATGGGAGAAGCCTAACCGGGATGAGAGTTCCATGAAAATATCATTCTCAAAATGTTTCCCGTGATCAGAGACTAGTTGGAGTGGTACTTCAAAGAGGGATATGACATGGTTAAAGAAAAAATGCGTTGTTGTGTCAGTGGTGCTGTTGAAGGTAGGCATGGCTTCAACCCACTTGGTAAAGTAATCAACTGCAACGACTATGTATTTGTGTTTGTTGCTAGATGTAGGGTTGCAAGTCATGAAGTTGATGCCCCATTTACAAAAGGGACTAGCGGTGAAGACTGGGTGTAGAAGAGTAGGTGGTGCGAGTTCTTTGCTGGCGTAAAGATGGAATTTATCACATCGTTTCATGGCATGAATGCAGTTGTGAAATAATGTAGGCAAAACGTAACCTGCGCAGATGATTTTCTGAGTGGTGGAGAGCCCTAAGAGATGGCCTCTGCAAGCACCACTGTGGCAGTCATTCAAGACTCTGTCATCCTCGTCAATAGTTAAGAATCGAAGGAGTATGGTGTCGTCTCCTTACCGATATAAGATGTCCTCGATGAGGAGGTAGCGAGGTTCTTGGTGATGAATACATCGACGATCATCTTTGGAGAGGTGGTTTCCGAATTTTTGTGTTCGAAGATAGACAAGAAGATCGCCATACCAAGGGTCATCCTAGGGGATAAAAAATAGATGTTCATCAGGGAGGTTGGTATTGACCGGTGGACTGGTAGTGTTGGAGGGAAAAGCCGTGATAAGTTCGGTGTGATATTTCTCTTGGGTGTTGAAAATTCAAGATCGTATTCCTAAAGGATGATCCATCGAGAAAATTTACCGTTAATTTGTTGACGAATGAGAAAGTATTGCATGGGGTTGGAATCTACGATGACTTTGGTAGTTCAAAGCAGAATGTAATGGCGCAGTTTGTGGACTACGAGGACAACTGCGGGGGCTAGATTTTCTTCGTGATTGTACTTCAAGGGTGTTCCTGAAAGGTTTTTACTAATGTAGTAAATCACATGCTCACGGGTGTCATACCCTATTTGGATGAGCACTCCTGCTACTGAAATGGTTGAGGCTAATATGTAGAGGAGATAATCACAGTTATAGTCAGGTGGACTAATCAACGAGGCATTGGAGAGAGTCTCTTTAAGATCATCAAAAGTAGTTTGGGCATGTTTATCCCATTGAAATGGGATGTCGTGACGAAGTAAGTGAAGGAATCCATGTGCGCTAGTAGTGTAATCTGGGATTAAGCATTGTAAAAAGTTAGATTTGCCTTGAAGGCTCTGTAGTTGGCGTAAATTCCATGGGGGTGGAATTTTTGTGATGGCTTGGACTTTGAGGGGGTCCATAGTAATGCCACATTGGGAAACTATGAACCCAAGAAGGTGCCCAACAGTGACGCAGAATATGCACTTGAGGGGGTTCAAGCGAATATTGTACTGACGACACCTATGGAAGATGATTCGTGGATCATCGAGATGCTAAGTTCATTTCTTAGATCGAGTGGTGAGGTCATCTAAGTATGCGAGGATGATATGAGACAGATCATGAAAAATGTATGTCATGGCCCATTGGAAAGTGGCACCGGTCTTCTTGAGGCCGAATGGAATGACACGATATGCAAAGGTGCCCCAAGGGGGTCGTGAATGTGGTTTTGTACTGATCGGCGGGGTGAATTTGGATTTGGTTGTAACCAAAGAAACCATCCATGAAGGACAAAGCCTCGTTACCTACACAATCATCGATTATTTGGTCGATGAAGGGTGTTAGAAAGTCGTATCTGTGACAGGCATGATTGAGGTCATGGAAGTCCGTACATACACGGATAGTGCCCTATTTTTTGTTAATAGGGATAGGGTTGGAGACCCATGATGTATAGGCTATGGGTTAAATGAACCCTGCAATGCATAGTTTGTCAATCTCGGCTTTGATGTCCACCACTTTGGATGGGTGTAGCGGTCACTGGTTTTGGCGGATGGGTGTGATATCAAGCCATGTGTCTATGCGATGTTCAACAATAGAGGGATCAAGGCCAGACATCTCTGTGTATGACCAGGTGAAAATGTCCCGGTATTCCTGGAAGAGGGATTTGTAGGCGATGAGTTCTTTAGGAGAACATGCATCGCCAATGGTGATTTCCTCGATAATTCTAGATTTGATGGAAATATCTATTTTGATGGTTGGGGATATATTGGCCATATTTCCTTCCTCGAAAGCATTGGGGGTAGGGATAGGGTTATTGAACCAATCCATATGCCTTGATGGGAGAAAATCTTTGGTTTCGACTACGTATATAGGGTGTTGGTTAGGAGGCATGAAGGCTTCCTGTGAAAGAAAGAGTGCTCTATGGTGGAGCACATCCCATGGGCAATTGAAGATAGTTAATTCCTCAAGGATATCTTCATCAAAATGAAACTAATGTGAATATAGGGGATCGAGAGGAGTGAACTCGGTGACTATAACTATGGCATTGTCTCCTTCTGATAAAGATCTAGGGGAATTGATGGAGGGGGATTGCGATGGTTCACTCAACATAAACCAATTATCTAGATATTGTGGGTTAAAAATGGTAGTCGGGCATAGAAGTTTCATGGGGAAATGAATTGGAGAATTGGAGGGATTTGGGGGTAACTCCTCATATAAATCATCTAGGAACCATGGGGGAGAAGGGAGTGCCTCAAGTTCTGGTGGGAAGATATGAACCATATCAATTTATGGGGTAAGGGTATTTATCAGGTCTGTTGGAGGAGCGAGGGTATGATTTTGAATAGGGGCCAGTTGACGACACCTATATTCAATGATCATAGGACATTGATATGTGAAATGATCAAGTGATTCACATAGAGAGAAAGGACATCTCATGCATTCATTGACTAAGGTTGTGACATAATGGTTGTCGGTGATAGGAGTTGGGGTGGGTGTTTTCTAAAATCTCTGGTGTACAACGGTTAGTGTCTATCGGAATTGAAGTAACACTAGATAGTGGTGTGTGTAATGGCCATATTCTGAACAGATGGTGCATGCGAATTTGGTTCATAGTCCTTTGTTACTTGTGTTCTGTGAGATAGTAGAAATACTAGAGGAAGCAATGAGCGGTGGTGGGCTCAAGGGATTTGGATGAGATTACGTAACTTGGGGAGAGATGGGCATTTGTTGGTGGGGTGTCCATCTTTCTCGCATAACATGCAAGGAGGTTGGATGCGTGGGGGAGGTAGAGTTATGGGCTCCTTCTTATTTTGCCTGCCCCCATCTGTAGCAGGGGGGTTAGTGAGTGGTGGTGTAGAGGGTATGGTGGGAGTGAGTATGGGAATCTTCATCGTGATTCCTTCTATTTGGGGAGAGAGGGATGGTTGAGGAACCATATTACGTGGATGTAAATACAAAAGTAGGATTTATAGCACCATATTAGGAAGGGTAAGCGTTGCAGTGACCTGGAAATATTGTACACCTGGTGGGGGGTAAAAGAAAGGGATTTGGGTAATGTCTTGGGGGACTATTTCCCAAACTAGGATTTGACCCTGGGGAAGATCAGGAATGGGTCGAGTTGAATTAGTTCCAAGGGATTCCTGAGGGAGAAGTTCTGTGACTAGTGGGATGTCAGGGATGAAAGAGGCCTCGGTGGGAGGGCGGTTAGTTTCAGTTGTCATTCCGTTGGAGGATACGACACATACTTGTGCTAAGGGATGGAGGAGCGGTGGTGCTCCATGGTATGTCCCTAGAAAGGATGGGTCTTTGAAGATTCTAGGGCCCATCTCAATGAGTGGATAGGCATTGATATTAGTGTAGATAAAAGGGAGGATGTTATCGATGTTGGATGAAGGGATAGGCTCATAATGTGATACTTGATCGATGGTAATGATCTTTCCATTATGGGGAAACATCATGATTCTGAAAAAAGAAGAGGTGACGACCTTCATAGCATACATGTAGCTACAACCAAACAAGATATTGTAGTTAAGTGGGGCATTGATAACCTCAATGTCAATTAGAACAATTTTTCCCCCGAGCTCGACAGGTACATTTTGGAAGAGTCCTTCGGGGGATGAGGGTCTGCCATCGTAGGCTCTTAAGGTAATGGCAGATGGTATGAGTTCAGGGGAACCAATTTTTTTCCATATAGATTTGGACATGATACAGGTGGATGCACCTTCATCAATGATGCATCAGTGAACTGTAATGTTCCAAATTTTTACAGGGATTGGAAAAGAAATAAGAGCAGGGACGCGAGGTTCTCCGCTGTTGAGTTCAAATGTGATGAGTTGAGGGCGGAAAGTAAGGACTTCCGCTGGGTGGGACAAGTTTGAAGGACTTCTAAGACTGACATGGAAGCTGGAGATTGTGCCAATTCATCGACCAAACTATAATTATGAGCTGCCCTAGATTGAGGATTGTGGACATTCATGTGCAATGGGATGCAAGGAATACAAAGGGGGGTTTCATTATTAGGGAAAGGACTTATGAGAGGGGGTCTGGTTGTGACTGGAATTTATTCCGAGGTGGTGGGAGAATATTCAGAGGGTCTGCTATAATGACGACTATGCATTTGCAGAAGGACTTCTTACTCACTGGTAAGGAGGATAGTGCGATCGACAGAGGTTCCCGTATTGGAATATTATCCCAACTGTGGTGGAGTAGGCTACATGTCTGGTTGGGTATTTATCACCCCTTGGTTTGGGTTGGGGTTTTGTAGTATAGTAGGGGGGGGTTGCTGCACATATGGTTGTGGGGCCTGCTGAGGTGCAGGCGGTGCTGAGGGACGTGGTCCATTCACAGAATTTTTCATCCGCTTAAAGTCAACGATTTGGGGGAAATGGTGAGTATAGTGACCAAACTCACCACAACGGGCATAAGGGAAGGTGGTCCTAACATTGTTGTTATTCCTTCCTTGACGTTTTTTGTTGTTTCCCCCTTGGGGGTTTTGATTCCATTGGTTTTGGTTTCCCCCGATAGACTGGTTCTGCTGGGGTTGGTTCTAGTTTCCTCGTTGTCTCAGATTATTATTGTTTCGATTTTTTCCTTTATTTCTTGTATTGTTCGATTGATGGGGTGGATTTTTCGTGTTCAGTTGTTCAACATTTTGATATTTCTGAATGGGAGAGGGTTGAACAAAATTAACCCCAACATGTGGTGGTCCTTGTGGTGGAGCCATAGGCTGTGGGGGGCCAGAAAATGGAAAGTAGGGAATATGTTGAGGCGATGCTCCATAAGGTACATAGGAGGGCATAGCGCTTTCACTAGTGCTTAGGGTATAGGATGAGGTACAGAGAGTACCGACACTTGGTTGGATAGGTGGGTGGTTTAGGGGTGCCGATGGGGGTCCACTTATGGGTGGAGGTAGGGAAGCATCGTATGGTTGTTGATAAGGGGGAGGAGGATAATAAGGGATTCCTCCATATGCTGGTGGATATTGAGGTGTGCCATACATGGGTGGTTGTTGAGGCAGTGGGTTGTGTTGTGTAGTGTTACCAATCAATCTGTCTGTTGAGTGAGACATCTCAAGTTTGTCTTGGCTAAATG
>SNQJ01S0147308.1:20906-44845 GCA_010110895.2 Picea sitchensis
ACTTGAATTTCAAAGATACCTTAGGTGACCCCTTTGAGTGGGAAAGGGTTGTTGATTATATCAAAAGGAGGTCAAAAAGGGTGGTACTGGCATATAATTGGAGGTCAATGGTATGTAGTATGGGCGAAGAACATGGTCAAAACTGGGGACCAACAACGATGTTGTAGGTTTTGTGTATCTCTCAACCCTAAGAAATCTATTTTTGCAGTAGAGTGAGGTAAATTGATGGGGTTTATAGTATCGAAATAAAAAATGATCATTGACCCTGAAAGAAACCAAGCAATCACTAAACTCTCCCCTCCTTCTTCCAAAAAATCCATGCAATAATTTTTAGGAAAGATTAATTTTTTCAGAAGATTTGTCCTAAGTTTTTCAGAAATGGTAAGACCATTGCAGAACATAATTAAAAAGGATGTTATATACCATGGAGGATCACAAGAAATTCAATCTTTTGTCTCCATTATAAAAACAATAGTAGAAGCTCCTTCCTTGATGAGTCCCGATTTCTCTCAGGATTTCACTCTTTACACCTTTGCTTCTGACCGATCTTATGTTGTTGTGCTAGCACAGAAAAATGTTGAAAGTAATGAGATACCCATTGCCTTCATGAGCTGAAATTTCAAAGGAGAAGAGATTAGTTATCCTGTAGTAGATCAATAGGCATATGCTATTTTTAAATTAGTAAAACACTTTCGGTCATACCTGCTGAAATCCAGAACCAAGGTTATTGTTCCTTACCCAACCGTAAGAAACCTGCTAGTACAAAAAGAGTTGGGTGAGAAAAGAGAAAATTGGATGATGTCATTACAAGAATATGACCTCAAACTAAGCCTTGCACAAATTGTCATAGGTCAATGCCTATGTAAACTAGTTGATGATTCAATTAAAGAACAGGAAAGTCAAATTAACAACTTAACTGTAAATCAACATAACAAAAAACAAATCAGCTGTGCACAAGTTGCTGCCAAATCCTGGTATAAGAACGTTAAATTTTATTTGACACATGGATCTTCTCCTCACCATCTTGATCCTAAAAGTAGAAGATCACTCAGGTTAAAATATGCATCTTTCCAGTTAATAAATGACATTTTATTTCGAAAGAATTTTGACAATGTTCTTATGCGTTGTTTAGAAAAGGAAGAATCATAAAAGGTACTATCTGAACTTCATGCAGGTGAAGTTGGTGGACACTTCGGTGGAGACACCACTTCTCACAAAGTGTTAAGATTTGGGTACTATTGGCCCACTTTGTTTAAATATTCCCACACATTGTGTCGTAAATGTATAGTTTGCCAAAAGGTTGCAGGAAGGGTTAAGAAGGAAACATTTCCTTTGCAGCCTGTCACTATAGATTCCCCTTTTCAACAATGGGGTCTTGACATCATAGGACTGATTAATCCTTCTTCCTCATAGCAACATAAGTATATTATTACAACAATGAATTATTTTACCAGATGGTCTGAAGYTGSACCTTTGAAAGTGGTAAACACGAATCAGGTAGTATCTTTCTTTAATTCACATATAATTACTCGATTAAGCATTCCCAAATGTTTGGTCTTTGATATTTCATCTTATTTCTCATCYYTTGATATGAATGTATTTTCCTTAGAAAAAGGGATTAAATTGAAATATTCTGTCAGCTACTACTCTCAAGGAAATGGTCTAGCAGAATTRACGAATAAAAATTTAATCAAGATCATTAAGAGGAAAGTTTCGAAAAACCATAAGAACTGGCACACCACACTATATAATGCACTTTGGGATGATAGGGTGACACCAAAAACCTCTGTTGGTAATTCCCCTTTCTTTCTCGTCTACGGGAGATAAGAAATCCTCCATCCACATGTTTTACTTCCATCTCTGCAATTATCGCAAAAAGTCCAATAAGAGGACTGCCCTCATTTGGAAAGTCAAATTAATGCCTTGCTAAAAATGAAGGAAGTAAGAGCGCAAGAAAAGAAAAAACTGGATCAGCATCAACAGATTGTAAAAATATGGTTTGATTCAGACTCTTCTTCAGATAGGAACTTCGATGTAGGAGACTTGGTTCTCAAATGGGATAAACCGCATGAGGGAAATGGGGAACACACCAAGTTCCAAAATCTGTGGTTGGGCCCATTTGTAATTTCTGAAAAACTAGGTCCCATCTCTTTCCTTTTGCACAATTTAGAGGGACATCCAGACACTTTCTCAGTGAATGGCCAAGCTCTCAAAAATTATTTCTCCTGATGACTCCAGATGCATCTCTCTGTACATATTTTTCTGTTTTAATTCTCTTTTCTATTTTTTTATTTTGGTTCTTTTCATTCTGCTTGTTTTCATTGGTTTCTGAATAAATTTATGTCGAAGTCACCATTTTGTTCGTGAAAGGAAAATTATAAGTCTTATCCTAGAGAAACATTCAAGGTCATTTCAAAGAACCAGTACTGTAAATTGCTAAAACTCAGACTAGCAGAGGAACATTTTTGTTCAAAGTAGTGTTCTTGGTTTCACTTTAATCACAAGAAGATATGATCATTATTAAAACTCTTAAAGTTGTCCCTGTTTCTAAAATAAAATAGCGCAAGTATGCATTCTTGTCATTAAGAGATTTTTCTTAACAGAAAACTAAGATTTCAGTTCATGATGAAGGTCGTCAAATGAGAAATTAACTTGGAAAATATCAAGTTTTTCTAAATCTGAAATTCTCAGCATCACCCTGCTCTCTTGAATATCATAAAGATTATGTCAATTGTAAATAAATTCTAGAGAGTTGAAAGCACTGCAAGGTGTGGGAAGTGTCTGTAAACCCGTCGAGATATTGAACAAGTTTGTTGGCAGCAGGTAAATGCATGCATGATACCAAGGAAACTTCACCAGGGTACTGAATAGGCCTGCTAGCAGTGAAGCAATGCTGGGTTCAAGAAAATTATCAGGTATGACATTTTGGAATTGATCGTAAAAATGTCCTTCATCTTGAATGGATAATTCTTGGATAGGGTAGAGGTGTTAGAGTGGGTCAAATGAAATCCCTGCCAAGGCTATGGACGCCTGTTGGTAGCAGCGACCCTATCATTAGTATTGGAGTCAGCTTCTTAAACTTTGTCTCACTCGTAATTAAAATTTGTCACCAGATTGCATTTGGAAAGAAACACTTCTAACGTTAGACTGTGTGATTTTCTGAGTTTGATCGGAATGCTTGACTTGCCCTCGACTGTTCTTTAATTTTTCAATCATTCTGATCTGTCCTAACAATGAATTTTTTGGTGATACAGAGATAAATTCTTCTCCCAGTAAGTCTCCATTGTTGGCAGCCCCACATGATTTTGATATTTGAACAAGACATTTCATTTTTTGTAGCTTCCTTCCCCTCGATTTCGTAAACGTTTTCAAAAATTTTGAGATAATTGTTGGGTAAAGAAAAGTTTTTATTAATCTCTTTTTGTCTACGCTTTCATTTTGTTTTATGTTTGATTCATGACTATAAGAATGAATCAAACATAAAAACCTGTCCTCGTGTTATAATTTGTATGCCTTATAATGCATTCTTTTAAAGGTCATCATGTTTATATCAAATATAAATCCATTGTTTAAGTGACCTATTTTTTTATGTTTTGAGTTGTGATATAGTTATTATATGGTTTGATGATTTGTATTCAGTTTATGAAGATCCTTTTTTATATGTTTGATAAACCCATTTCAAATTCAATAGTCGTGTTAGTAGTCATGACGATCAATGTGCACCTGTTGTAATCTGTCCTTACCTCACCTTGCTGGCACAACGTATTAACAAGCCATTCGTTGCATTCACAAGGTTTCGATACTCTGTATGTCTAGTTCTCATTACATGGAATGGTAAAGAATATATGATCAAACCCTTGGTGTTTTCTCCCACTACCTTTGATATGATAATACATAGTCTTTGTTATGGTCGTTTCTCCACTATCCATTCAGATTTGTTCCTATCGCTCCTACTATTCAAACCTAAAACTATTTTAAGTTATCCCTATTACATTATGGTCTCATTTTTCATGGATCCTTTCATTTGCTTGGAGTCGAATGGCTGCCAAAAATTACTCTCTCATGACGATGTAATTGAGGACTTAAAAATCCAAGGCTGGGATTCTTTCCTTAAAATATTTGAAGGCTATAACCTTCAGGTGGAGAAGTCTTTCACACATACCTTCAATGGTTGCAAAGAGAAAATTGGGGATACACAATTGGAGTTAACCGAGGGGTTTGTAAGTGAAGCAATAGGGCTTCCATCGACATAATAGAAATGGTTCAAAAACTCATGAATTGAAGGAGTTCCATGGAGCCTATTTGTGACGTCCCGAAAAATCAACTGTTGCAAAAAAGGTATTCCCATCTCCCTGGTTAAACATAGGTGGCATAGCCTGTTGATGATCCTCAAACAATTCGTGACCTATGAGGGTCGATACAGATTATTCTTCCTCTACCATATTCACTTACTTATGCATTTCATCGGTTTTGAATTAGAAATGCCATTCTATCTGTTGAGAAGTCTCTATAAAATGTCTAAGAGATATAAAAGAAAAAGTGTTGATTCAAGCCTGTTCCATCACGATTTGGTTAAGATTTTGTTGATGCATTGTTGGTCTCCAGTTTTGATCATGTTTTTGCCTATATTATATTCCAAAGACCTCCATTTCTATACCCAGTACCACCCATTTTGGCCTTGTTTTGACATAATTGACATCTCCCTACCATTCAATGGGGCTACTTAAGGTATGTTTACGTTTCAAGCTATTTTTATGCATTTTGATGCTTTAAATTGATATTGAAACTAATGTCGCTTGGGTTAGGTACCACTTCTATTTTTGGAACATGATTTTCCAGTACCAGGTACCAGCTCGTACCCCGTGGAGATACCAATGAAGCCGCTCAAGCTCTGTGCGTTATGGTCAGAACGGGAGATAGAGAGATTCACATGACAGATGGAGTCATCACTCATATGATGATGGAAGGCACAATGATAGAACTGAGTCGTTATATTTCATGGGTCACACTTCGTGACACTACGTGTCACGAAGATGTGAAGACCATTTAAAACTTGATTTCAAGCTATTTTCGGATCAGGGATCCGTTTGGACTTATGTATTTTTTCTTTAGACTGTTATGGAGGAGGATCTATATATAAACAGAAGATCACTCCTAAGAACCGGTTGGATGATGCTATGTTATGAAATATATTTCTGAATATAATCTATCTTGCGTTATGTTATTCCACTGTTATACGATTTGAGTATTTTTCTTCTGAGTTAATGGAGCGTGAAGTTTACACAATGTTTGCGTAGCATGATTGAGTAGTTTTGGTTGTTTCTTTTAGCGTTTGTACCTCTTGGTTGGGCCCGCCAAACAGGTTCAATTCGCTGCTTTTCCTTGCATTAGAATTAGTTTCCTTCCGATTTCGGTATTTGCATGCATGTTAGTCTAGCGTTTTGGAATTAACTTGTTTAGTTTCTTGCTTAATTATTCCTCAAATGTATCATCCCCAACATACTAATATATTCCACAGTGATGAGTATTGAAAGCATGGTTGATTCCTGTAGGATTTGAAGCGTGAATTAGAATAGCTCTGTTCCCAGTTTCCAATTTGAACGAAGATTAAAGTGAATGCGAGCTTGAATATACTTTGTTTTGGTTAGGATAGTTAGTTACTCTTCTTTGTTAGATAGTTAGGCTACTCTGCTCAGTTAGGATCGTTAGGTTGAAATTAAAGTAGAGGAAGCTTCCGGTACCAGTAGGATAAGTAGAAGGTTTCCTTATTTTTCCTGTAAACAAATTTAGATTTGTTTTCAATGTTTAGATTAAAATAATTTTAGGAAATGATATTTATGTTATAGATCGAAATAGTGTTGGTAGATGGTTAGATATAGTGGTAGATAATCTTGTGAAGTTATAGTAGAACATAGATAGTAGTACCTCCACTTCAGCACAAAACTGTTCTCTTTTGATGAATTACACAGGGAATGATAAGTTTCAAGATAGTCATTAAGATTCAGTTTCTCAGAGTGAGTTTGTGTTTCCTTTTAATAATATCCTTTAGATAGGAATTAGCTTACCCGCACATACAGTGTAGCAGCTCTAAGTTTACTTACCCTGGTTTGACAATTTAGTGTTTCAGGCCATTTCAAATCTTCAATTTAGCAGCCTGACATTTTTGGCGCCGTTGTCGGGGAGCTATTTAAAAGGTAAGTTAGATAGTTGTCTCGATTAGTTTTAGAATTCACTTAGTTTGGTGTGGTATGTTAGCAGGTTGATAGTAAGAGGAGCTGTGGAAACAAGGGGTGAAAACCGACATATCATTTATCACAGTTACTCTGAAACTGAATCTTAGTTTCTTTTCTTTCATTTAGTATGACTTCATGAGAAATAGAGATCCTAGAGGTAGATTTAGGAGAAATATAAAACCACAAAAAAAGAAGAAACCTCCACCCAAAAAAGCGATAGAAACTGAGACTGAAATTCTGGATGAGGAAACCATAGAACAAAACCGAGACTGAAATTCCGGGTCGAGGAAACCATAGAACAAACCTAGAACCAGGAAATACCATACATCAAGACTCAAAATTGGTGGATCCAGCCCTGATGATACGTTTTGATCCAGAAGAGAAAATAATAAGCTCCTTCTCAGGAACTCTAACTCGTAATTTCAATGATAACAACCATAAATCAGACATCAAGGGCCATAGGATCCTCAAAAAGGACCAATAGGATATAACACCTCCGATAGAAAGAATCCAGAAGGGTGGGATTTCACACCCTCACCAAAGAAAGATCGGATTGTATATACAATTCTTTGGTAATCCTTTTACCATGGAGAAAGAGGGAGAGACTTACATGGGGAACTTCATATTGAAATGAAGGTGAAGAACAAGCAAAAAATGAGTTACCAACAAACCACCTTGGATTTCCTATTTTGGACATAGCCCAGAATGTCACTATGAAAATATCCCACTATCAGCACTACCAACCTTCCATGAGAAAAATAGTGAGGACCTGTGTGTCTTTAGTTTGACATCCTGTGTAGGAGGTATAACTATCTCCTGGATGCACATAAACTCAAATTATTTCCTGCCACCTCCTGAAGATTTTGCACTACGTTGGTTCATGAGTTTAGAGAATACAACAATAGATCTTGGGAAGATATGAAGGTAAAATTTTTAAAGAAGTATCGACTATTGCAGAACCAAGGATTCTCGAATGACATCTTCAAAATGCAAATGTTAAGATGAAGAAAGCCTTGAGTGATTTTCTAAAAAGATTTACCTATACCCTTCAAAATCTAAATATAATGATCTCTGAGATGAAGCAATCAAGACTCTTTCTTAAAAGGAGTTTTGAAGAATATATTGATACTCTCACTTAATGGCTTCAGAGACATTTATCAAAAATAATTTCTAAAGCAATTAGTGAACTCTATAGAACTTACTCAAGAAGTAAAGGGAAGTCACTAAAAGTGTGGACAGAGAACTGGTCAATAAAAATACCAAAGCATCCACATCTAGTGGAGTTACTAAAGTCGCACTAGAAACCGCTTAAAAATTTTAAAAGACCTTTAGGAACAATTGGCTCTCACTCAGACACTTTGAAGATCATTAAGAGAAATAAGGAAGAGGAAAACCCTGTCCTAAGCATATTTTTCCCAAAATGCATAAAAAGGCATCCTTTATGAGAATGTCCTTGGACAATGTTTCTGTATGTACAATATGCACTGAAAATCATAAAAACAGAAGACTGCCCATCCTTACCTAGATTGTGCTGGCCATTTAAGGGAGGGGAAGCTCAAGGGACTCCATCCGCACCTAAGAGGCCTTGGAAACCTAGGAAATCCAAAATGCAAATGCATATCAAGAACCACCCCAACAATCTTCCGCCTATTAGCCACCCTTTCAACAACAACAACACTCCATGAACCGCCAAATTGGCCTTTCAAAAAATGCCCTGCCAACCATGGTACTGTGGATGGAGAAATCCAATTTGAAATAACCAACAACAAAGATGCGCCCAATGCCCTGTAATCCATAATAATAACAAGATCCTCCAAATTTCTAAACAACTATTGCCTGTTTTTACTCCACCTCCATTGCCACCCATTCCAATAAACCCCAAGCAGCCTTTAATCCACCACGGCCCCACCATTCTTCCACCAACCCATTCCAAATCCTAACCACGGACCACCTCTACCACTCCATAATGTCGATTTCCAGAACTATCCATCTTACAACATAAACCCTATTTCTATAGCTGCTGGGCAAAGTACAACCGTAGATCCTGAATTTTTTAAATAAAAGATGTTTCATAATCTAAAAACAAGAATTAAAGGTAATTATCAAGAACATGAAGATGAGCCTACGTGACAATTCTATCATATGTGAGACACCCTTGGAAAGATGTTATCATTCCAAAACAGAAAATATCTTAATCACAACAGAGCACACAAACCCAGGTCCCCCAAACACCTCCTTCTCCTGAAAGGCTGCTCATTGAAAACCACCAGTAACTGAAGTTTGACATCAAGGACTCAAATGAGAAATGTCTCAGGAAAGCAGATTCCATTATTATAGGCCATGTGATGTTCCATCTATGCCAAAACCATCAAAGAACTCTCCATTAAGAAACCAGGTCGAAAACGTAGATATCCACTCACAATACATCTAGTAGGACAACTATCAAATTAGATTTCTGAAACACCTAAAATCGAAAAGTATGCCAACCTGTGGAACCCAATAGTCTCATTGATTATCAACAATGTGTCTATTGGCAATACTTTAGTTGATCTAGGTGAAACCATTAATATAATGACCAACAACACAGTTGAACTGTTACAACTAAATCAATCCCTTCGCCCTACTCCTACACCTCTGAACCGGGCCGACATAACCACTAAAACCCAAGGAGTTCTTGATGACATCATTGTGACTTTAGCTTTGTGGGAGTATCATGTGGACTTCATGATTATTCATTCAAAGACCCCACAAAAGGCCATCCAATCATTTTAGGAATACCTTGGTTAACCACAACCAACTTCATAGGATGTTGTGGTGGATATATGTTTATCTCAAATGGTATTTCTTCACAGAAACTTACTCTGTTTCCACCTACCAGGCCTGTTACAGAGGAATTATGTTTGTTGAAGTGTCCCTATTTTGAGAATGAGGATGAGGAATATTTATTCTCTGTTGATGATATCCATGCACTACAATAACCCACCGAAGATGACATTTTAAGTCAGTTTCTTTCTGTGACACAAAATGTGGAGTTCCCACAGACCTACCTTCAATATGATCGGATTTTCTGAGAGGATTTTCGTGAATGAAGTGATGGCTTCTTCCTTTTCACCATCCATGGTTTCATCAAGTCAACACTCGTACATATACCATTCCAGTAGAACTTAGTCCCAGTAGATGTCTATACATCAACTCGAATTGAGTCTCACGCTAGATAGCTGAATTTTTTTTTCAAAGAATAGTCAGGGGCTTGAATAATCGACATGAAGGGAGTACACTCCGACACCGGTGATTCACTCACATATACATCCAACCGTAGATAACCCTGAAGATGTTCTGGCCAGAGACGCATTGAATCCAATCCTAAAAGACTTTACAGAAGAACGCGTGAACCGGGTAGTCAAGTTATTCATCTATCCATTTTCTGACAGTAAATGGGTTTCAACTCTTGTTGTGTTACCCAAGAAATTAACAGGAAATTGGAGGATGTGTGTAGATTTTAGTGAGCTGAACAAGGAAACCCTGAAGACTATTTTCCCTTACCCTTCATAGACCAAGTTTGGATAATTTTGGCTGGAAAATATATTTTTCTTTCCTTGGTGGATATAGTGGGTACAACCAAATTCGATTGCTCCCCTCAAGACCATGACAAGACAACATTCACATGTCCATAATAATGATGCCTATATAAAGTGCTGCCTTTTTTATTATGTAACGCTCCTGCGACTTTTCAAAGAGTTGTCCTTGGTGTTTGTGCTGACTTGATTCACGACTGTATCGAGGTTTACATGGATGATTTTACATTTACGGTAACACCTTTGAAGAGGTCTCTAAGTAACCTAGAGAAAGTCTTGATCCGCTGCCAAGAATCAAATATATCCCTCAACCATGAGAAAATGCAAAATGTTATTAACTGATGGGATTGTGTTGGGTCACCATCCGTCTGTTGAAGGAATCAAAGTAGACCCAACCAAAATTGAGGTTATAGTTAATCTTCCCTCCCCAAAACCCCAAGATGAGAAGTTTTTGGGGTATCGGTTATTATCACGAAAATTCACAAAAAGTAGGCCATGTTTAAACTATTGACAAAAGATAGCGTAATTCATGGGATGAGCATCAATGGAGTTTCATTGAGGATTTAAAGCAAACCGCCTATGGCATCTACTCTCGTGAGGGCCAAATTGTCCTTCCTTCCACACTCAACCGGATGCCTCAGACACTGCTTAGGGAGGAGTGCTTGGGCAAAAGGAGAACCAACAAAATTATGCAATCTACTTTACCGCAAGAACTTGAACCCCCCTGAATTGAACTGCTACGCAGCAACAGTAAAGGAATTTTTAGCGAGTTCATTCTATCAACAAAGCTGGCTACTCGGCTACTATTGGATATGAGGTTTTTGTACATTATGGTCAAATTTCGCAATCAGATTCTTGATGAACAAACCGGTCACTACTGGTAGAATCACCATCGGATTTTGTCGCTTCATGAATTCAACATTACCATCGCTGATCGGCTGCAAAGAGAATGTATGCGTATCTTCTTCTCGTGATTTAAGATAGTAATCATACCCCTGTTGACTATAACTTCCCCGATGAACATTTGTTTGCGCGAGTTGCTCTCTAAGACCCCTTGGTTTGGTGATACAATAAATTAATTAGCTGTGAAGATTACTGAAATTCTCACTTATCGCCTCCACAAAGAAAAGAATTATCCAACAAAGTGCTTACTATTCTTGGTGGAGCGATCTCTTCTATACAAGTCCCCGACATGATTATTAGGAGATGTGTCCGGGAAGATGAAATTCCCGAGATCTTCAGCCCTGCCATGATGGGCCATGTGGAGGACATTCTCTGACAAGAGAACAACATACAAAGTCTTGCAATCGGAATACTATTGGCCAACACTGTTCAAATATGAAACAAAATATGTGAGAAGATGTGACAATTGTCAAAGGATGTGAAGGCCCACTACAGCATCTAGACTTTACTTAATCAATAAAAGTTGTAATTGAACCATCTGACAAATGGCACTAGATTTTGTAGGCCAATTGCTCCAATGTCAAGAAAGAAGAAGTATATCTTGGTGTGTACATATTTTGTGACCAAGTTGGTAGAGACAAAATCCTTATATCAAGCAATTGAGAAATTGGTGGTTGAATTTATTTATGAATGTATCTTTACCCTCTTTGGTGTTCCGCGAGAGATTTTTTACTGATCAAGGTGCTCAATTTACTTCCAAATTCATGAAAGAACTCACAGATAAATAAGGGATAAAACACCTGTAAGTCCTTTCCATACCATCCACAAGCCAATTGGCAAGTGGAATCTACCAATAAAGTTCTAGAAGCAATTCTAACCAAGACCATACACTTACATCATAACTATTAGTATAGGGTCTGTGAAGCCCGCAGCATATCTGACTACATGGAGGAATACAACTGGTCATACTCCTTACGTATTGGTATTTGGTAAGCAAATTCTCCTTCCCATAGAATTTCAGATCCATACATTCCGCCTAGCAGCAGAAATGGGGTTGGATTTGAGAAGCACATAAATAGAGAGTCATGCAACTAATGAATTGGGAGAGATGAGGAAGGATGCTCTTCAAAGGACTATCCTTGTGCAAAGCCACCGCAAAGAAATGGCATGAAAAGTACATCAAGAAAAAGCATTTCCAACTGTGATAGTTCGATTCCAAATACCAAACCTTCAAAGGGAAACTTACAACGAGATGGTTGGGACCTTAAGGAAGTAGAAACTGCTTTTGATAACGGTTCTGTCAAGATTAAAACCATAGATGATTCTCAGAACTCGTTTGTAGTGAATGGACATTGATTGAAAGTGTACAACAAGACTTTGTCAAAAGATGATTTATTGCAGGAAGTGGCCAAGCAAACAGATCTAAAGATAGTGGGAGAAGAGTCTTCCCCTCCTGCTGATCTTTGATCAATCATGCCGCTTTAAAATTTTAAAGGTGAAAAAAATATTAAAAATATATATATAAAATCAATGAAATACTATAACGTAAAAAACATTTATTTTCTTTCTTGGGATGTGTTGATCTCTTATTTTCGGGCTTTACGTGTTTCTCGTGAGCAAGTACGTAACCGAATTTATCACCCTCTTTGCAACAGCATAGTAAGATTCTCATTTCGCAAAATTTTCTTATCAGTATAACTGACTTGTTTTGAAATAAATGAATTTGAGCTTGTTTTCTCCCCTTGACTGCTCATTAAAGTATGAAAAGGGCATTTATCGAAGGATTATTCTCATACTGCACTGGGTAAATTATTATGGGAAAGAAACCTTACAGGCTTTTATCATTTCTGTACTTCCAAACATATAGCAATGAAAGCATGAACTAGCTTGGCCCATAAATCACAAAGCAGCAGTGATTACCGCTCGCAAATTATGTCCGTAAAATTTCGGTCCCCAGACTCGCGATGATGTGGATTACGAAAAGATCCACCCTTCAAAAATCACCTATTCTATTAAAGACCTTTATCCGAGCAGCAGGTTAGAGATTTTCTAGCACCTCGACTCTCGATACCTTTAATGGCGCGCATGTCTCGCTAACATCCATGTAATGCCACCAATGTCTCTTGGTTGATAGATCCTACGGGATTCTAACACCAACACCTTATTCAGACTCGATGTGGTTGTGGTACCTTTGAGCTCATTGACACGCCCAGGAGTCATCTCAGATCGGCTAACAACATTCATTAATGGTCAACCGATACTTCGTCAGCTTGAATCCAGCAATATCCATTCTGCCATTGTAAACCAAAAATTGAAATTCAAGGGTGGAAATTAAAGCTGATTTAGATGATTCTGCCGATCTTTTCAAGACAAAAGCTGTGTCTGATCATCACGTGATAATCTACTACTATAAACGTGAAGTTTTCTCAACAGGATGTATTGCAGAATTTCTCCTCAACTAAGACTTTGAGGATTCCATTGGCATCTACTCAAGCATCTCAAAGACAGTTCATCGGGCCATGCGTTCATCGAATACCGTGAGCACCATAATTGCTCTTCAAACGCGACTTAACTTCACATTGGTTCTCACAAATGGCATCAGAAGTAACAATGGGGATATGTAATTTAACTCGTGTGTGTTTAGTTCATGTCGATTTCACAGGCTTAATTCGTACAATAATAAGTTTGAAACTATAAGTGCCTTTGATTACTCCATAACGCTTTCATCATTTCCTTACCAGAATTGCATCTAATGAACTAACTTACCATGACATTTCATGTCATAAAATGCACCACATTCCCGGAGAAGAGTTCGATATAATTCCGGCAGGATCGTACCCCGTGACTCATCAGATTTATAATACCATTTTTCCACACGCCACCATCCTCACCATAATTCAAACATTCTATGATTTCCTCCATCACATTCTCTCATCAAGATTCTCTCCTTCGTCATTCTCATCCAACCTTTGTCGCCTAATCATAGACTTCAGGATACCATGTGGTTTCGCCAGCAAAGAATCGCCATCAACCGACATATGTAGACTTGGTGCCTTCCTGGCATGAGGCAAACCGCAGATATTTTCAAGGTGGTGGGGAGCCGCTTCCAAGAAGGTTGGATGGATATAACGATGCAATCACGCCCCAGTTTGCTCTTCATTTTATGTCCAAGCAGCGAAATTCGAACTGAGGTCAATGAGAAGTTCATTTCATAGTAACGAATTGCTCCACCACAGTCGATGGACAAAGGAACCGACATAAAAATCTTTGTATAGAATGTTGAGAACCCTCAAGACCGGGAAACACAAAGGGTCCGAGGGAACATCGCTGGGTCATGGTTGGAACCACGGCTCAATTGTTATTTCATCTCCGTTGTTACCTCAATGTAGAACATACATCATATTTCCCCGCTTAAGGCTCCGACTTCATAATTCCCTTTACAAAAATTACCGAATACAACCTCTTTTTGTTGAAAAGTTTGTGGTTACCGAATGTGTCCGTAAGCAATGAGTTTTGAGGCTCCATTTCACTTTGGTCTAGTTAAATATTGATTAAATCTGGTTAATCGTCCAAGAAGAAAGAAACTTGGGATCTATTCACAGTAAAAACCCTCACTGCGCTCCGCAGATAGAGTGTGAAGCCCGCTCCCCCACACAAAAAGTTGAACTCTAGGAAAAAGAGGGTCAAAACCCCGACTAAAGACTATGTTGAGGACCCTGATCCAAAACCTCCAATTGATGACGAAGTATAAACCAATACTGAAACTGTGAAGGACCCCACACCTATAGAGGCAAACATTGAAATCTTGAGTTCTTCCCCAGTCACGGTGAACATAATTGATGTGGAGGAACTAGCGGAATCGACTGACAAGCCTCAAAGGAATCTGAAAAGAAAATGTAAAAGATAATGTCGTGAATGGACAACTTGGTGCCCAGCTACCCACCACAGAGAGATCGGAAAGTGGAGGTCATGAGGAGGCACCCAGAGTCTCCGAAATGACTTTGGACTTCCCCAATTCCCAACGCGATGTAAAATAAAGCGGATCTTAATAAGCTACTACTTCAAAGAACAGTAGAATGAGTCAATTCAAGTACCAAAAGGTACCCCTGCTCAGATACAAAGAGAATTCACTCCTGAACTCAATCCAGATCATAATTTTGATCTAGTTGACACTTATGAATGTACCGGATGAGGTTCACTCAACCTACCCAAATCATAATTTCGGAGAGTTCACACTCCCCTCGCTTCAAAAGTCCGCATGAGCTTACTTCCATGCTGCCTAGCCCCCATGCACAGCCTTTGTGACAAGATCAAACATTTGTCCTTATTGTGATATTTCCTCCAACACCTTGAAACCATGGTGGAAAACTAGAAAGAAAAGAATAATGATTGAAGGGAGAAGTTACATCAAGACAATCATTGGATAGATTTCATTAAAAACTCCAGAATGAACTCGAAACTCAGTGGTAACTCACCTCTGTCCAAAATTGAAAGGTTAAAGGAGAGGAATAAGGGTATTTTCAAAAGGAACATGCAACTACAGAAGACGGCCAGAAAGCATATTATAATCAAACGAATCCTCAAGAAAGAAATCGGGAGACCAAGAAACAAGAGAGGTTAGGCCGGTTGCAAACCACGTGCGAACCCTCTAATTTCTACCGATTTCGCCCGAGGATGCAAAGACTTCAAAGATGGGGCATGCTGGTCTCCAATTGATCATTTGTTTTGCCTATATTATATTCCAAAGATCTCCATTTCTATACCTAGTACCACCCTTTTTGGCCTGAGCCATAATTGACACTCCTACCATTCATTTGGGCTACTTAAGGTATCTTTAATGCTTCAAGCCATTTTTATGCATTTTGATGCTTTAAACTGATATTGAAACTAATGTCAGCTTGGGTTAGGTACCACTTTCATTTCTTTGGAAATCAGATTTGCCACATCAAAATTCTCTGACTCCCCGCGGGAGATACCAAGAAGCCGCCAAGATCTCGCGGTATTGCTACCGAATGCGAGACAGAGATTCACATGACAGATGTAGTCATCGCTCATACGATGATTAAAGGCACAATGATAGAACTGAGTCGCTATATTTCATGATTCACACTTTGACACCACGTATCACGCAGATGTGAAGATCGCTTTAAACCTGATTTCGTTTTCATTTATCGTGGATCCGCTTGGATCTCTATGTATTTTTCTTTAGATCTATGGAGGATATATATATAAACAGTAAGATCACCCTAAGAACCGGGTTGGATGATGGCGTTATGTTTACATTAATATAATCTACTTATGCTATGTTATTTCACTGTCATACGTTTTGAGTATTTTCTTCTGAGTTAGTGGAGCGTGAAGTTTACACAATTTTTGTGTAGCATGATTGAGTAGTTTTGTTTGTTTCCTTCGGCGTTTGTACCTCTTGGTTGGGCCCGCCGATAGGTTCAAGTCGCTGCTTTTCCTTGCATTATAATTAGTTTCCTTCCGATTTCAGTATTTGCATGCATGTTAGTCTAGCTTTTTGGAATTAACTTGTTTAGTTTCTCACTTAATTATTCTTCAACTGTGTCATCCCCTAACATACTTAATATCTTCTACAAGATGAGTATTGGAAAGCATGGTTGATTCCTGTAGGATTTGAGGCGTGAATTAGAGTAGCTTTGTTCCCAGTTTCCAATTTGAACTAAGATTAAAGTGAATGTAGCTTGAATATACTTTGTTTTGTTTAGGATATTTAGTTACTTCCTTCTTTGTTAGATAGTTAGCTACCTTGCTTAATTAGAATAGTTATATTACATTTAAATCAAAGGAAGCTTCCGGTACTAGTAGGATAAGTAGAAGGTTTCCTTATTTTTCCTGTAAACAGATTTAGATTTGTTTTCAATGTTTAGATTAAAATAATTTTTAGAAATGATCTTTCTCTCATATAGATAGAAATAGTGATGATTAGATGGTTAAAGATAGTGGTAGATAGTCTTGTGAAGTTATAGTAGAACAAAGATAGTAGTACCTGCACTTCAACACAAAACTGTTCTCTTTTGATGAATTACACAGAATGATAAAGTTTCAAGATAGTCATTAAGGATCTGGCCGTATGAGTTTGTGTTTGCTTTTAAGAATAACCTTTAGATATGTGGAATTAGGCTACCCGCATTACAATGTAGCAAAATTTAAGTTTACTTACCTCCGGTTTGACACTCCTAGTTTCACGCCATTTCAAATCTTCAATTTAGCGTACCGACACATGCATCACTTGTCCATCAAGGATCATGGGGAAACTTTCTTGATAAGGGATAGTTTTGCCCAGATTCTTCCTGTACGACAAACCCTAGTTTAGATGAACCACCGGATTAAAATCCCGGTTTCTTTTTTGAATTTCGATATGCTGACTCTACCAAATAAACCTCGATGCCGATATCGAGTAAAAGTATTCAGCCCCGCCGTGGATTTTCTAAGAAAGGGAATGTTAATTTTAAGGTTAAGAATAGTCCTTTGTTCCTGAAATTGAAGTGAGCTCGATTTTTATTATTAACCCAGATGTTGAAAAACCTTGCGAAGGAATAACAAAGGAATGCATAGACTTAGGGTTCAAAAACAAAAGGGCGGGTCGCCAAATTTCGAGAAAGATTAGGAACCAATCCAACACTCGTCTAAGATCGATCGGTTCGATCAAGATCAACGAGTGTTCAAACCCTAAGATCGAAGAGTTCCTCATTCTAGAAGACCCATATTTGCAAGGTTACAAGAAGAAAGTCATTACTCCCACTGAACCCTATGACTTTGTGACAAATTTGCCATTGTGCCTCAAAGGTAAGGAGGGGTTATTTGGTATCAGTCCTGATCAAAAGAATATAAAAGATAAGGTGGATACACCCATGTTTGACCATGCACTCCATAGGCCTTTCATTCCTCCTATGCAATGTGATGTTTGTTTCCATTAGATCGAAGCAGTATTACACCGATATCCCTCTTCTTCAAGCCCGAATCAAAAAACTTACCGCTTAGAATGAATCATTAAGACAAGAAAATATCGAACTTAAAACACATGCAGAGAAGGAGGCTAAACGCATTAAGAGGTCAAGGAACATAGTGATCAAAAATGAAACCAGTGTCAAAGCGATAATTTATTTTGAACTACCCAACCCATCTTTAGTCAAATTTTAAATGGTAATACCGTTTTCTCTCTTGTTTTATTCCTATTATCTATTTTGAATTGAATCGATTTTGAATTTGATTTTGTTTTCTAAGATAATACTGGCTACAAAATCTTCTATTCTCAGAGTCTACTTTTTAAATAAAAATAGAAATTAGTTATGGGTGATTTCTAACTTATTTTGTTTGTTTTTAGGAAATAGTGTGATCATGATGTTGATCATATGGGGGAAACATATTTGATTATGCATACGAATGATCAGTAGTTTATTTTATGTTTGTTTTGTAAAAACTTTGATTTATTTTTGAGTAAAATCAACTCTATTATGATTGGTTGTTAGCCCACTATTTTTATAATATTTTGATTTTATGAAATCCTATCCTATCCTTTGAGATAGGAGAAGGTGATTTCAAATCACTATAAATAATGTTCATTTTGTAAGTAAGGACATCTTGGCCTGGAACAAATTATCGACGAATGATTTTCAGAACTTAATGGAACATCTTATAACAATTCGGATTTAGACCAATGTTAATGTTGTCTCGTTTATGTTTTGTCTTATTTATTTTGGAATATTAATGTGTTGTATAGCTTTAGTCTCAATGACACATGATGTTCCATTTTTATCTATGTTTAATGTTGTTCATAATTTTTGTTTGAAAAATTATCACCGTGGATCATTAGGATTCCATTTTATCATGTTTTTTACGGTGGACGCTTTGAATGATAAAATGAATGCTTTACATTAAGAATTTTTCTATTGTAATCATTCATAATTATAATATCATTGTGCATACATGTCTACTATTTTTTTCTCATCCCAGTCACACAAACATCCTGAATTTGTCTGAGGCATCACAAGCCTGCCATAGATTTTTCTTACAAGCAGGACAACTGGAGTTCTGGATCACAATTTAGGCATAGACATGGTATAAAAACTAATATCAGGTTAGCTTCTATGTTCCCACCTAATTTCTGTTATTTTATCTATTAGTGAAACATGACAATTTAGATTGGCTTTGACCATCATTATATCCTTTTTTCATAACATATTTTTATCTAAGTTCTTATATTTATGATTAGAAAACAAAAAATTATAAAAAATGTGATTTCTTTATCTACTTTTGAAAACAGCTACCAAACATTGATTTTTCAAGGTATCCACTAAAAAATTGTAATCTATAATTACTATGTATATTATTATGGCTGTTCATATTTTCTTATCTTTTCTCTGTTGAATGTATTTGTAATTAATTAAATTAAAGTAGTTTTAGTATTTAGTTAGTTTATTTCTTTCTTTATTTTAGGACCCTAGTTGGATAACGAATCCATTAAACCCATCAATAGGTTACACCAAATGGCTTTGCTATTTAGACAACCCCTGATCAGACATATTCTTCTAGTTGATGGTCTGTCAAATTTTCCCATCAACAGGAGTATAATGTTTTCCATAGCCTGACATCAAGAATTATATACATAATTTAGTCATAACTGTTAACCATGATTCAGTGGAACTGTGAGGGAGAATTCCTCTAGATCCATAATGCATAATAGATAGGAAATAAATCCCACTAAGGAATATAACTATTGCACATGTCAAGGTGCAATGCAAACACTTTGGTCCATATGAGGCTACATAGGAGGATGCTGAAACAAGCATACCTATTGTTTTTTTTACTGCATATAAAACACATCGGGTGAGGTACAATATCGGGACTCCATTTTCTCCTTTAAGGGGGGGTGGATTGTAATACCCATGTTTCCCTGTGATTGTTAATATAACTATAAATTTCCTATAGACTATGGGAAAAATGAATATGTGAGGACATCATAACTTATGAACCTTATTATAAAAAGGTAATGTATATATATATATGTGTGTGTGTGTGTGTGTGTGTGTGTGTGTGTGTATTTTCTGTTATTAAATAAAATGGATAGATTTGCATAATTTTTAAGGAAGGGGTTTTCCTCTCCAAGATAGACCATGATATTAGAGAGATGGTGAGGGGGACCAAAAATGGTTGAGATGACCCCACTAGACCAATACCTACTGGGAGTAATTTCTCAACAATCATCTAACCCATAAATGAATTAACAGTCAGGTTGGTAGTTGGAAAGTTCTTGTCAAGAGTTAATGAGGATATTGTTACACATTATTTTGGTCACCCCACTAATCCATTGACAAACATGTGTTCATGTTCCCAAAAAGAATCTTTTTCCATGAGGAAAGTGATTGGATTTATCTTCTCAAAAATCCTATTAAGGAAGGTCATCGCGGGCTGCAAAAGGAACCAGGTGTGATGATGCCTGATCATCACCCCCTACTCTAGAGTTGGAATGTGACGTCTCCATAGGCTGAAAAATAGTTAAGGTGCGACGATGTCAAAAGACAAGAAAAATTCAAGCTTCACGAAAGTTGTAGAAAGGGATCTTATAGAAGATGAGGTGGCCTTTGAACGGTTTGGATATTACTTGCTTATATGATTTGGTGGGATCATCCTAATCTCCTCGACCATCTCTCTTTCCCCTATATAAAGAGGGATATCTCATGGAAAATACTAAGGTTGGATAGGCTAAGAATTGGATGAGGAATTCTAGTTCAACTCATACTTGAGAGATTCATTTCAGTTCATCAAGTCATTGTGGATCTTATTCATTCAAGGTTGGAGCAAGTGTGTGTGTGTTGGAGAAAAGGGCCATCGAAAGGGGACCTTTTGACATCAAGGATTTGGTTGTAATCTCCACTTTCATTCTAATATGATACAGTGATATGTTTCTTTCCCATAAAACATGTCTTGTTTTATTGTATGATTCCTTGATCACATACATAGGTTCTTGTTGAGTTCATTGTATTGCTTTCACTTTGGTTGGATTGTGTTTCCTTGCAGATACAATATCATAGGAGCACCGGAGTGGAGCTAGGATGGTAATGGAAAGAGGAAATGACATTTAAATGGTATTTTTTCTATCTCTTGTTAACTAGTAAACTCAATAGTTAGAACTTAGGGAAAGTGTCATATTTTTCTTTGTTTTGGTCTACATCTAGGTGGATTTAGGGAGATTTGTTTATGTTTTCATTTACCGATTAATCCTATAATAGATATGGATAGAGTACCCATCTGAAAGACTTCCTGACCTGACCATGAGATGGGGATTTGGACCCATGCAATCTTGCTGAGGAAGGAAAGAAAAGAAAGGAACTCATGGGCATAGGAGAGAGTGAGGAAGAATAGAGAGCATGCAAATCTATGATTCGAGAGAGAACTGAAATAAAAACTCATTTTGGGTGCAAGAAGATGCTAGCAACATTTTCAGTCCAAGTTGATAAACAGGGTTACAGAGAATACTGAAGACCCCCTTGCTTGGTAGAGAGAAAATAGTTTTTCTAAGTCCTATGGGAGGAGGAGAGTAACCTCCATCCCTGATTATTCCTAAAAAAAAGGAAAGAGTCTCTATCAAAGCATCATGGTCTAGATAGGGGGTGGCCAGTGGTAAATTCGTTCTGGAGTGGTTGTGCCTAAATTTGGGTGGAAACGAGCACCCCTCTCAATAGTTTCTTAACGAATCCTGGGTTCCTGATAATTATTTTTATGCTCTGTATACTAAAATTGAAATTTTGATTGAATGTATGTGTTTATGGAAAATTTTTGTATCGTATGATTAAAATAGGAATGCTTATGGTATTTCTATGAAATGATGTTTTTGAAGTTTTTCTTCTTGCTTCATCTTAGTAGATGAAGAACTATGAGGCATAGATTTGTAACTGAGTATAAGAGAAAGTTTACAGTTCTTGTACTGGTCGAGAAATACCTTACTCATTTTTACAATTTAAGTCCATTGAATGGAAGGTACTTCCTTCAAACTAGTCGACGGTGTGACCGAGGGCTCATGACTATGGCCCTAACTAAATCATGGTGAAGAGGTGGGAGTGCAACCCTGACACTCATTTGAAAATCCATATGACTGATACCTTGGAAACCTTTTCTAGGTCTGAAAGGAGCTAAGCTATTTGTCTTTGGAACTCTGAGAGTTCATAGATTCAAGATGCTATGACCTTACAACCTGTTATCACTAAAATTTCATCTGCAACATTGCACACAAATGGTTACAAAAACACAACAATGCCAAACAACCATTAGTTCACCTGTAACACCAAAAATGCATTTCCAAGAGGCCAAAACTATACAACTGGGAAAAAATTGACATGTGCTAACTCACTTAAGGAAGCACACACACAATGCACAGGACAAAGAATCACGTAGAGCACACAATGCGCCATATGCACGACTGTGTACAAGAAAAGACCTACTCTCCTATGAATGAAACATGTATGGTTATTTTCTTCTCCTCATCCACTTATGGACCAGCTCCTAAATTGATTTGACCCTTAGATCTAAGATGAATCTGAATGGGGGGTTGGTCAAGGACCAAAGGGTGCCCTAAAGGGCCCTTTGTTCACACTAAGAAATAGTTTAATATTTCCTTGAAGACATGGTATAAATGGAGGCCATGGGTGCACTAAGAATTTAAAATTTCATATTATTGTTATGCTACCTCAATCCTCCCTCAAGAATCCTCTTTTCTTCTTGGAGCATTATAGCAACATTTCAATAGGCCATTCCACTCACCTTTTGAGGGAATAGGAATTGATTTCTTCATCATTTGCTTTCTTTTTAACCATTGTAATAAGAGATCTACATTAGGGAACTAAAGATCCCTCCCAAGGAATAAGAGGGTACCCATAAGTCCTCCTTTCTCTATGGTGTTTTTCCAACTAATATAGTTATCCATTGGTGGCATAATCTTGGTCATTTGGTTGAGTGTTTTTGGTTCAAAGTTTCTTATGCATTCTAGTTTTATTTCCTTAGTTGTTTTTAGTTTATTTACTTTTTATTTCATGTTCTTGGAGTGTTTAACTCATGCACTAACCTATGTCTTGTCTAGCAGGCCCAACTAGACATGCAAGTGCCCTTGTTTTTCTCACCCAAGTGATGAAACAAACACAACAGATTGGCGACCATACGGGGGAATATGGTATCAATTTCCTCCCTATTTGGGATTTGATAGAACTTATTGTTTACCCATTTTCTTTGCAGTTACCAAAAATGGCCTAGCCTTACCTTTCAAGAGCCAAGTTTGGAGCTAGAGGAGGAGAATTTCACTTAAATCCCCCCCGGACATGTATCAGAACGTGTGCGAGTATTTCATCCCACAAACGTGCACTCAGTGCACTGTGCGCCCAAAAGACTTCTTTTCTCTATGCATTGTGTGCCCAAACGACTTCTTTTCTCTACGTATTATGCACATTGTGCACCCACTGCGCCTCTATCTAAACTATAACCCACACACCTGTCCATAGTTTCAAAATTGTAAGAGTTTTTGTGATGATTTGAAGGCCCCTAGCCTTCAAAATCTTGATTTCATGCAATTTGTAAATGAAGTCCACTTAGATTCCTTTACCACATGAAAGGTTAGTCAAACATAGGCACTTATGGGGTAAAAAGAACCATATTTATCCTCTTTTTCTTTTGGTTGCCACATGGATGGATTGTTTGATTTGTAAAAGTTAAGTCGAGAATATTTGCTATCACATATAAAAGCACTTTCATTGGGACCAGAAATCAACTTTAATCATTGAGTATGCTCTTCTCTCACAACATAGAGAGATTTTTGTCCCTTGACCAAGTTTTGGGATATCCTTGGTCAATTTTGACCTATTTTGGGATTTCGAAAACCTGTCGAAGATGGAGCACAAGATGAAGTAGAGATTGCGGGATCTCAACCTCTTTTTGGGGTTTGGGATTATGTAATGGGTATGGGATGTCATCCCATGGGTTTACCCATGTTTAGGACTATTTTGTAAAGTATAAATATATGTCTAGGCAATGTAAGGTGGGGCATATATGTGATGTTAGGCCAATGTGATAAGTGCTAGTGATTGATCTGTTGATTAAGGTTGGTTGTCATTGATGTCAACCCTTGAAGAAATCCCAGTAGCACAAAGGTTTGGGTAATTGACCCAAGATTGTTTGATGTAAATATGACTCATTATTGTTTTGTCATGGTTGATAA
>SNQJ01S0147309.1:0-13819 GCA_010110895.2 Picea sitchensis
TGAAGAGAAGCCTTTGATAGTTGGTCTGCTGATTTGTTATGTTCACGATAAATGTGTTTGTAGCTGAGTTTTTTGAAGGCGAGATGAAGTAGTCTAATTCTGTCCTTCCAAGCCGAGAGGGAGATAACTTGTAGATCACCCCTATTGTTCAACCACTCAATAATATTTTTGGAATCCCCGAGAATCTGAAGGGATTCAATATGAAGTCTGGAGGCCAAGTATAGCATGGCCTAGGCGCCCAATAATTCTGCCCTGGTGTTGGTGCCTGGACCACAGTTGAAGGTCCATTTATAGAATGATTTTTTTGTGATTCTGATCAACCCTCCAACACCACTCTGAGCGCCATTTGATTGCGTTGCTCCATCGAACCAGCCTGTTGGGATGTCCTCTATGTTAGGAACCTTCTTGATGTTTTGCAGTCTTGGCTTGCTAGAGTGAAGATCATTCCAGGTTTTAAGTATTCCAAGTGTTTTGTAAGCTGCAGAGCCTGTGGAAGGGATCCCATTTTCATTTTTTTATTTATTTATGTACAACCAAATAGACCAACAGATCAAGGATGGAAGATGCATAAGATTGTGTTCCCTATGGGGCCAATAGTCAAAGCAACTCGAGAGAGTAGGCTCGCCCCATTTGGTTTTGATATTTAGTGCCAATGTAATTCTGTCCCAAACTTGTTTGGAAAAAGAACACTTGATAAACAAATGATCTACAGATTCAATATCATTGTGGCACAAGTGGAAAATGTTTGGCCCAATCCATCCTTTTCTTTGAAGGATGTCCCAAGTATTTAATTTATAAGCAATCAAAAGCCAGGTTGAGAATTTTATCTTGGACAGAAGGTGCCAGGACCAAAGTTGTTTTCTCCAGAATCTGATGTTTGTGTGCTAGAGTGAGTTAGTGATGGTTGCATAGACATTATGGACTGTTATTTATCCCGAATGGTCACCCTCGACCACTGAAGCAGATCATCTGAGTCATTTAAGTTGATACCTGAGTGTGCAAGTGCCGAGTAGAGGGTATTCCAGTAGGGAGCTAGCTCTACACTGATATCAAGTGAGTTGTTGGTGATCCATTTGTTAGCACTAGGAATCACCCTCACTTTGTAATGAGGATAAGCCCAGTACCCATCAGTTTATATGTCACAATGAATACATTTAAAGGGGGTCGAATGGGTGCAGACTCAAGATAATATCCTTCTAACTCAGAAAAATGGACTAACATGCACAAGCAGGTGAGGTCTTGATTAACTTCAGTCAATAAGTTGTAGTAAGGGTGAATAGGAGGAAGAACTAGAGATAATAATGTAGAGGTATGCTATGGACATCCGGTCTTCCAGCAGCCTAAGGAGGAACAACTCAGAAAACAAGATCCTCTTAGATTCAAAGTTTCATAAAAGGTTGGAGAACGTTACAACAGAACTACAATCAAACCTACATTACAATACGACCATAACAATCCATGTGAATCTTTCAATCATGGACACTCCAACATTAGAGGTAAACAAGACGGAAAAGAAGTTGACTTCGATTAAACCAGAAGTCTCAAATCCTATTACATAACCAAAAAACTAGAAGCTTCATCAAAAGTTTACAATACGGGAGCCTAGCTCAACCATCGACCATTACAAAATATCAAAATGACTCCTATATACTCAAAAAATATTCGCCACTACCAGCAGAGGCGAGCTCGAGCTTCTCGTCCAATGCCACACGTGTCTTCTCGGTCAGACTGAGCATGTAGTCTCCTTTGTGCATGCCTTCCTCTGTCAGAGGTAAGCTTTGCTCTGTCGGTCCTTTCTGGCTTTCGATTTATGCGGTGAGACGTAGTTTTCAATTGCCGCCTCACTTCATTAACTACCTTTTCTCGGGATTGAAATGCGGCTTAATGCCTAGGGGCAGCCACACGCTTCTCTCGGATAGGACGCTATATAAACATGTGATTATGGGGCTGCTCAAAGGTGGTTTGGGTTCACATCGCTTTTGAGCCCGCAATCCACCACCTTTTTCCATGTATTACTTTTTCCAAACCACGACTTCAATTGCAGGACCACTCAAGAAAATTATCGCCAGAGCATGTCGCGTCCCCGCAATGGACTGTGGTCGTCGATGTTGTGATTATGGGCGAGGACTTACGCTCAGAAGCTAAAATATTCCCTCTTCAGATCAATGGATTAGATCTTCCCTTTTCGAATCGACGACCGAGATCTGCTTCGGGACTACGGGCTTCGACCTTTCTCATGGCACTATACTTCGTGCAATTTTGAAATCTTGAACACTTGGCGGCTGTTAATCTGGAATGCTCCTGGAATCTCCACCACTGACAAAATTCAACCTGTATGTTTGTATTTTAAGCTCGAAATGAGTTTCTATGCATACTGCGGTCAAAAGCTTCATGTGCAGACCACAAACTTGGATGACCTTATGCCCTTGACAACTATATGTGATAACATTTGGCTCCACAGGGGATGGCATGCTCCCTGCGAGCAACCAAGAACAAATAGTTCCAGTCTCCTTCTGCATTGGGCTATGGAGTCATGCTCAAAAAACAACTTGCTGAGGATTAAAGGCCGACAAGCACACTATCCTAAAAAACGAAAGCAAAATACATGGGCTCCGAAGGAGCTTATTTATGTACATTTCTATACTAATTGATTTTTTACATAGTGCTAGGTGAAATAAAAATTCCAACATAGCCATTCAAGTAACTTCCTAACTAGAAGATCCTTCACTATATCTGTGATTAGTAATAGATGATGCAACCATGACAATAGAGCGGTTACATCCTTCAACTTTCCTCCCAATGTTGAGGTTATGATAAAGCTGAGTGGCTTCAAAACATGAAGGAAATACAACTCTATGTATTCCTTCACAGGCTCATAGGCCAAGCGACAAACTCCAGAAAATTTATAACATGCAACCTGCTCTGTCACACAGCTGCTCACACATGGTTGAATATCTCTGGTAGGCACAGGTGGATGAGAAACTGATGCAGGATGACTGACCTCAGACGATGGTTGCTCACTTACAGGCTTTGGACAGGAGATAAACTTCTCCTCCTGCTGTTCCTTTTCTTCTTCATGGCTCTCCCAAGGGTCAGATTCATAATCATCATAAATAGGACCCGTGGGAAAGATTTTCTCTTCGATCTGTTGCTCAGCATATTTTGTAGGCCCGGGATGGCTGATTTCCTCATAATATTTTTCTTCAATGAACAGATGATGGGACTTTGCAATATGTTCTTGGAAATCATGCATATCTAGCTCAGAATCTGATTCGTAGCTGTCATATACAGGTTGGCTTCTCCCCAGGTCAGCAAATTGTGATGCAGGGCTCTTTTGCTCCTGGTCAAACTCTCGGGTTGTGTCTTCTATGACAAGACCAACTTCTGCATCATCCTTACTGTCTTCATAGTGATTAAATATAAGATAAGCTTGCTGCTTATCACCACTAGAATATCCATAAAAAATGGGTTTCCTTTCATGTCTATGATCAACCTTTAAAACAATATTTTCATCAAGAACATAACTGTTAAAAATATCCATTTCAGGAATAGTAGTAACTGTTGCTTCTATCTTTTTATACACATGATTTTCAACAAAACATGGCTACTCATGGATACCTGCATTGAAGAAAAAATTATCCACAATCTTTTCATCATAGAGACAACAGGTAAAAACTGCCTTACATTCAGAGTTGAGATGATACTGACTTTGAATCCTGCCACAAGCATGGAGGTTCTCCTCTACTTCCTCAACATCCATGAATAACTGTGATAAAGATGTAGATTTCCTTTCTCTCAGGAGAAGGATAAGCTCTGAATGTTGATCCATGACATAGTACACCATGGCAACAGTCTCTGTGGGTCTGATCTCTACAAGCATACTATGATAAACACTGTAAAACATCATGTTGAAGACAACCATGACTTCCTCTTCCCCTCTCCTCAAGGCATTAAAATCATCCCAGTACTGATCAAGGGACTTGTTCTCACCCCACCACTTTAAAAAAGAATTGTATAGCTCAACCCAAGAACCAATGGAGTCAACTCCCAAACCCTTAAACCATACAACAACATCTCCTAACAAGGATTTGGAAAACAACCTCATGGTAACATCCTCATGAACTATCTCAAACTGATCAATAAAATTCTCGAAAGACTCCACATGCCTCTTCGCTGTAACATGATCCTCTCCAGAAAAATGAGGAAAGTGATTAAAGAAATCAAGAGGATAAGGATGAAGATGTTATGGAAGCTTTAAAGGTTTAAACAACTTATCTTTGATTCTAGTTTGAAAACTAGTGGGCTAAATATCAGGCTTAACACACTGATGGAAAGGCTCAACAATAACAACAAGATGTGATGAGATTTGAGGAGGTTGTGGATCAGTTTCAACCTCCCCAGGGCTGCAAGGGTGATTGAGTTCAGGAGGGGTTTTAATATGAAGCTCATCTTTATGAGTAGATTGAGATGAGGATATAATATCAACATCTACAACACAGGCAGAAAGCAGGTCTGCTTCTTCCAAGGAGGGATATATAAAGGAAGGTAGGTAATCAACCGAATAAACAAATAAAAATATGATCCTCTTTATATGTGAAGGGAAAAACGAAAATGAGCTGATAAAGAACAACAAAAGTTCACAAAGAAATCTCATAAGATGATACCTAGTCATTCCCTTCATCTTTATGTCAATAGGATCCTCCCTAGTGGAGTCTCTAATGTGGAGTCTCCAGGTAGATGATTACAATTAATTTCTTTATCCCTCTCTTGTCTACCATCAAGAGTTGGATCTATGTTGTTCTTCCCAGTGAGCTCTTCAATCTGCTCAAATCTATCCCCGACAACGACGCCATTTGTGTTAGCACTAGGAATCACCCTCAGACTGTAATGAGGATAAGACCAGTACCCATCATTTTATATGTCACAATCAATAAATTTAAAGGGGGTTGAATGGGTGCAGACTCAAGATAATATCGTTCTAACTCAGAAAAATGGACCAACATGCACAAGCAGGTGAGGTCTTGATTAAATTCAGTCAGTAAGTCGTAGTAAGGGTGAGTAAGAGGAGAACTAGAGAGAAGAATGTAGAGGTCTGCTATGGACATCTGGTCTTCCGACAACCTAAGGAGGAACAACTCAGAAAACAAGATCCTCTTGGATTCAAAGTTTCATAAAAGGCTGGAGAACGTTACAACAGTACTACAATTAAACCTACATTACAATATGGCCATAACAATCCATGTGAATCTTTCAATCATGGACACTCTAGCATTAGAAGTAAACAAGATGGAAAAGAAGTTGTCTTAGATTAAACCAGAAGTCTCAAATCCTGTTACATAACCAGAAAACCAGAAGCTTCATCAAAATTTTACAATACGGGAGCCTAGCTCAACCATCAACCATTACAGAATATCAAAATGACTCCTATATACTCAAAAAATATTCGCCACTACTAGCAGAGGCGGGCTCGAGCTTCTTGTCCAATGCCATACATGTCTTCTCGGTCAGACTGCACATGCCTTCCCTTGTCAGAGGCAAGATTTTCTCTATCGGTCCTTTCTAGCTTTCCATTTATGCGATGAGACATAGTTTTCAACTGCCGCCTCACTTCATTAACTGCCTTTTCTCGGGATTGAAACGTGGCTTAATGCCTAGGGGGCGGCCACATGCTGCTCTCGAATAGGATGCTATATAAACACGCGATTGCAGGGCTGCTCAAAGGTGTTTTGGGTTCACATCGCTTTTGATCCCGCAATCCACCACCTTTTGCCACGTATTACTTTTGCCAAACCATGGCTTCAATTGCGAGACCTCTCAAGAAAATTATCGCCCGAGCACATCGGGTCCCCGCAATGGATTGTGGCCATCGATCTTGTGATCATGGGTAAGGAATTACACTCAACGACTCAAATGTGTCCTCTTCAGATCAATGGATCAGATCTTCCCTTTTCGAATCGACGATTGAGATCTGCTTCGGGACTTCAGGCTTCGGCCTTTCTCATGGTGCTATACTTCGTGCAATTTTGAAATCTTGAATACCTGGGGGGCGTTAATCTGGAATTCTCCTGGAATCTCCTCCACTGACAAAATTCAATATGTCTGTTTTAAGCCCGAAATGAGTTGCTCTGCATACTGTGCTCAGACGCTTCCTATGCAGACCACTAAATTGGACGACCTGCTTCCCTTGACAACTATATGTGATAACACCATCTGTAAGGAAAGTGAGATGATCTGGAGATGTCTCTAGCTTGGTAAAGATACCATATATTTTTTGTGTGAAGATGAGCTACCAGCTGAGGTGGAAGGATGGAGACGTCATCCAAGCCAAGTATGCAATCATGACCAAGTGTAATGGAATGCCCCGAGCCTTGATGCCAGCAGAGCCAACAGGTTATCAAATGATTTGATTTTGTTAAATTCCTCCAATAGTAAGATGTCGCCTTGGTGGTAACAGTCTCTGATTACAGCCAACTGTTTATAGAATGATGACAGAGGTACTTGTCTTTGATGATGGAGTGCCATATGCTAGGAGTATTCAACAAACGCCATAGGGAGTTGGTCATGAGTGCTTCGTTGAAATGGTGTAAATTCTGAATCCCCCATCCTCCCTTATGTTTTGATTTTTCCAGTGCTTTCCAATTGCAAAGATGTTGTCAAGAGTGGTCAGAGCAGCCTGACCAGAGGAAATTAAAAATCAGTTTGTGGAGATTTGTGAGAACCGTAGCAGGTATGGCTACTAGGGCCAACCAATACAAAGGATGTCCTTCAAGGACAACTTTGATGAGTGTGAACTTGCCTCCAAGGGAGAGGCACCTCATGCACCAGTGGCTAGTCTTTTTTTGAACTTTGGAAATAAGCCAGTTCCAGTCCATCGGTTTGTAGGAGTTTGATTTTAAATTATATCCTAGGTATTTGAGACCAAAGGAGAGATGAGTGAAAGAGTAGGGAAAGATACCTTTAAGCTGATCCAATGTTTGTTGTTGCAGATTTGTGAAGTGAAAGGTCGTTTTTTCCCAATTGATCGACAAGCTCGTGGTGCTGCATACGTTTTTTAAGATCTCATTTATCACCTTCCATTCCTATATAGAGTCATTCGTCATGATGAGAACACATCGAAAAAAAAGAAGATCTAATATCTTGATGGTCCTGGACACCTTTATTCTAGGTAGCTTACCTTTTGCTTGGCCTGATTTGAGGAGTAGACTCAAGGCTTCCATAGCCAAAGTGAAGAGCAGTGGGGAGAGGGGAAAACCTTGCCGCATTCCTCCGCCAATGCAAAAGAAAGAGGAGGATTCACCATTAACCAAGATGGAAAGTTTTTCACTAACCACACAACTCATGATCCACTTGATCATTGAGTGGCTAAAACATGTTTGAGTCAGAATCAATCTGAGGAAGTCCCAGTCGATGCAATCAAAATCCTTCTTGAGGTCTAGTTTGAGGATAAGCACCTTTGAATTTTTTATTTTGATACTATGTAAGCACTCCTGGGTAGTTCCAATAGCATCAATAATCTAGCGTCCTTTTAAAAACCCCAACTACTCTTTCTAAAGAATCTGTGAGAGCATGGGATTAATCATGATTGCAATAATTTTAGATATGAGTTTACAACAAAGATTGTAGAGGGCAATAGGCCTATAATCTCCAAATGTAGTGGTGGTGGCAGCTTTAGGGATAAGAGTAAGGAAAGTCGAGTTCAAAGCTCCAACCACCTTGCCACTAAGTCCGGTGTCCTCCACTAGCTCCAGAAGGTCCGACCCAACCAAATCAAAAAAATACAAATAAAATTCTATCGTCCAACCGTCAGGGCCTAGACTTTTATCCTTGGAGAAGGATTTTAGAGCAACCAAAATCTCCTGTAGCATGCAAGGGCTTTCTAGAAATAGCGAGTCTTCCCCAGTTACAGTATGTGGAAAGAGTCTTGCCACTATGACTGAAGTCTGTAGATTCTCAGGGGATCTTGCCTCAAAGAAAGGTTTGAAATGGTTAACAACAACTAATTTTAATGCATGTTGTCCTTTATGGAGAGTGCCATCTTCATCAACTATCTCCCAAATGTGATTTTTACTTCTGCAAGAGCTGTCATAATTGTGAAAGTATTTGGTATTGAGATCACCACACTTGAGCCAGGTTGTTCTGCATCGTTGCCTCCAGGTAGCTTCTTCTTTGGGAAGGAGTTGGTTTATTTCAGATTCAAGTCCTTTTAATCAGTAAGACTTATTATCTTACATCCTTTAACATTGCATCATACATCACACAATGCAATCCCAACATACAAGACAAAATGGAAAGGACACAAATTCTTTCATTGCATAATAAAATGGTTTAAGAAGTAATATTGCCTAACATTTTAGGAAAAATATCTTAAGAACTCATATATATATTCTTGAGACCTATAATCCCACTTCCTTAACATTACATAAAAAACATCACACAATGCAATCGCACCATACAAGAAAAATGTAAAGTACATAAATTCCATCATTTCAATGTAAAGTACACAAATTCTTTCATTTCAAGAGTAAAATAATTTAACAAGAATATTTTCTAACATTTTTTCACATTATTTAAATAGCTCATTTTTTTTTTTTTATATTTATGTTTGAGTTTGTGTTTTAAAGAAGTTTGTTGATTATGAGTTTCATGTTAGGTGTGTTGATGTGTTTTCGTGACACCCATCAATTAGGTGATTCGGGTGCATATTTGAACCTATACATATTCCGAATGGCAACACAAATTTTCAAATTTGAAGAGTGCCAAATACCCTTCACCTATTGAATATAAAGACCCAACAAGTTTTAAGAATTCCAAATCAATTTCAATATTGTAGTTCTTCTTCACCAAAGACCAATGGGGATGGTTTTTTTTTCGACAAAAAGAGAATAAAAGAAAAATATATTGAAAGAAGAAATTTTTTTGTTTCCATATTCTCAATGAATATTCCTATGTCTCAACCTCGTCCAACATTTTATTGAATCTAAAAGAGAGGTCATATGCCCAAGATGTTATCGTATAAATTAGTAGGTGCAGACACTAACAGATCTCCCTAGATCCACCTGGATCTAGAACAAAACAGGACAGGACGTGACGCTTTCCCTGAGTTGCAATCATTGAATCTACTACTAAGAAGGAATGAGTGTCATACCTTTATATCGCTTCCTTAGGTCTTTGTTGATCCCGCTTCGCTCCGATGCTCTTGTGAAATTAGGTCCAAGACAACACAAACCAACCAAAGTGAAGATGGCAAAGTATATTCAATGTCAACCTATGCATATGATCAAGGAATTATGCAATAAAATAAGAGTGATTTTATGGGAAAGGGACATGCCGCTGTATTATATTAAATGAAATTAGAAGATACAACCGGATCACCTTGATGTCACAAGATCTCTTTCAGTGACCCTTGGTTCCAACACACACACTTGCTCTACATTTTCATGAAGAAGATCTAATACAACTTGATAGACCAAATAGAGTCTTCAAGCTTCTGTCCAAACAGAGTTCCTCACACAATTCTCTCACCAATTCTTCATTTAATCTTGCTTAACCTTTTCCATGAGAAAACTTGCAATATATAGGAGAAGGAGAGATGGTTAAATGGATGAAGATGATCCCACTAAATCTGAGAAGTCAGTAGGATGCCAACCATGCGAATTCCAACTCATTTTCTAGAAGATTCCCTTCTAGAACTTTCGTGACTTCTTCTCTTTTCCAAGCTTTGAAACAGGTTCGCACCCTACCTATAGAGCATACTGCGAACACTTCGCACCCTAAGTTTGGGTTGCCTATGGGAATGAAGGATTTTCGCACCCTGTAATATAGGCAGCGTGCGAACTCATCTTAAAAATGTGTTTTTTGGAAGGAGACAACAATCACTTTTCTCAGGCAAAAAGTCCTTGTGGGAGCCTGAATACATCACTTGTAGAAACATCACTAGAGTGACCAAAATCATGTGTAACACAAGATATGCCAATTTCTCCCACATTTTTCAATACCCCCAACACTTAGTCATTTTCACTTATGCTAAATGACCTCACTCCTCTCTATACTACTATCCCATATGTAGTCATTTTCCTTATTCTCCATACTTGAGTCATTTTCCATTTCCCACAATACTCTATACTTAGTCATTTTATGAGTTAAGTTGTGCATACTGGGACATGTGGCAATGAAACAAACTTATCAAATGTGGACAAATGGAAATGAAGTGGACCTACTCCTGGGTGACACTTGGATGGTATGAGTTGGACACAGATTACTATGTAGTGACTTGGCATGATGACTGGACAATGAGGTGACAACCAAAAGCTATACTATGCATGAACTATGCAAGGTTCCATGACTCTCTACTTCACATACAAATAATATGAAATGCCATTTTATTTATAAACATGTAATTAGTGCCCTCCCATAGTGCATGTGGGATAAAAAAGATGGATTTGCAAATCAAGGGCCAAGATTCACATGGAGAATTGATCAATGACTGTTGAGTCTCTATCTTCTAGAGGTCATAACTTTTGATCCCAATGTCCAAATTGAGAAACTAAGAGCTCATTGGAAAGCTAGAGACATGAAGAACAACTTGGAAGTGGTTTCCATGGATGAAATGACAACTATCAAGTCCAAAAAAATAAATTACAATCAAGTTTTCTTATTTATTTTGGTGGCAAATCATGTTTTGGAAAATGGTTTATCAAAATAAATTTGTGGTTCCCAATTGGAGGCATGGATACATAAAATCACATTTTCAAAGGGGAAAATAAAAACCCCAACCCTACAGTATTTCCAAGATTAATTTGAACCGAAAAGAATCAAGTTCCAGTTATATATACATGAATGTTCAACACAAGATGATATCAGAGAGAACATTTCCTTCTTAGTAAGTTAAGCATTTGTTACATTTGGCCTTCCTTTCTTTTTCTTTCACTTAGTTAGTAATTCCTCAGTCTAATTTGTTTCATGATCTGTGAAAACCTAAGATTGGTTTCTAATTATTTCCCTTTCTTTCTTCCAAGTCTTTCTTCTATTTAATGGTCCACAAGAGCCCCAATCCTAGTCCATTTGGACAAATGCCTTTTACTTTTCTAAACATTATAAACATTTTTAAAAGACGATTGTATATTTTTTGAGGTTTCTAGAGAACTCTCTAGGATACATGACTACTAATTTTCCATACTTAGAGTTTTAAGCCGAATTTTCAAGTGTGTGTGCATTAGTCTTTCATATTTTCAATGAAACACCATCTTAAGTTCTCTGCACATGTGGTCATTTAATTTCATTCTGCCAAATGATATTTTCCACTTTATACTATGATGTAAATGTTTCTTGTGAGGATTGATATTTTATTTTTACATGGACAATATTGTACAATATGTTAAATCTTGTATGATATTGTAAATATTCATGTGAATAAGCTTGGTCCTATCTCAAGCCTTTCTTTCATTGTGAGTATTTGCTTATGAAACAAACATGGTAATTTCTTAGTTTTTATTTTAATTTTGTATATCATTCATATAGAGGATTACCACCACTTTAAAAATGCAAGGGGATTTATCCTCGTGAGGTTGTTTTCAAGACTTGATAGACTTAAAGATCAACAAGGTGTTAGCTTGTAAGTTGTTGACATCTATCCTAGGTTTATAGTGGTAACTAGTCAGATTTGAACTTGAGCATTGCCCAAGTAATCGTAGCCAATTATTGATTCCCCTAGATCTAAATAAAAATACTTAGCATTTATATGTTTGTAATAGACTTTTGATTTAATCTTGTGCTAAACACTTGGCTATAATATTTCTTTCTTTGTATATTTTCACCCAAATATAATGAAATCACCTTGATTGTTTCTACTTCACCATTTTTATGTTGTTGGGTTTCAAACTTGGTTGTTAGATTTCAAACCCTATTTTCATCATGATAATTTTCACAATCCTTGTTCTCAAATGATTGGCTTAATATTTTTGGATATGGTGTGAAATATGTGATTTGGTGTGCTTACCTAGTATTAGGTTTAGGCATATCACTTTGATTTCTATCCTAGATTCCCTTGCTAGGTTATGACCTACATCATAACATTGTTGGGGGATTCCAATGGTTTTCTCGACACTTGAAAACACCATTATCATTGTGGAGAATGATTATATTACTAACCACAACAACTTGAATGGAATCATTGAAGGTACCCCATAACTTCGTGCTTAATTATTTCCACAAGGTAATCCCAACCCTAATTTTTAAATTAGTATTGAAATTCATTTTGATCAATATGATTATGCATGCAACAATGCATGTAGGGAGAGAACCTTGTTATCTTATTGATCTGGATTGTATAAAGAACGAAATGAAAGGAAGGAATCTGAATGGAAACACATAGAGATAAATATTGCAGGGATCACAATAATATAGTGAGAACCAAATTCTATCAATAAATGAAATAAAAAAAGATTGTGAAAAGCAAAAAAATACAATAGCTAGAATGGCAGTAGCTTATCTCTGAAGAGAGAGGTGTCGACTATGCTCATTCGCAAGATAATATTACAAGAGGTCAAAATGACCTTTTAACATAAAGTAATAAACCCTAAATATCCAAAACCCTAACCATTGGAGATGAAGCGCCAAAAGGGTTACAGGCCCCAAGGTGGTGTAGATTTTAACCTTGTACAATATTTACTGCAAACAAATTTTCAATAAAAGAACATAAAAGACACAATGGAAAATACAAACATTACACATAGATTTTTCCCCTGGAAACCTAAACTGGGAAAACCAACATATTCTATATTCATTCATCATGATACATTGTTTACAATACAATATACATATAGGAGCCAACGNACCCAACAAGTGGTTCATTGATACGTCAACTTTTGCATACAATCTCTGTTTGGGCACATAATATATCGTTGGGAATATCTAATTGAGTAGTACAATTGTTCAGAATCTAAGGCCCCTAAATGGAAAAAAAAAAAAAAATCATTTAAGGCCTCAAAATGGTGCTGAAAGTTTAGGACTGAAAAAACTATAGATAAAAAAACTACCAATATGGAGAAACCCATGTTGAGTCAGTGGAAGAGGTGGGTGGCAACCAATGTTATTGTGTAGGGCATGTCTCACTCCACTACGATCAAAGCTCTTTCACTCGATATTAGGTTTCCCCGTGCTTTTGCACCTATGCATGAACCACTCCTCTTCGAGCACAAAGCATCTCACCTATTGCTTCAATCACTGACATCTAACCCCACAACACACATTAGAGGTAAAATACTCATCAACAAGCCCATATCACATTTTACACATCCCATGTGATAGGTTGAGAGCATATATATCCAACCACTAGGGTTCCCTCCCTGGGTGCCAATCTCATTCCATCATCTAAGGATGTCATTCATAATGGGTTAGGTTGGTTTGGGAGCCAAATGGGTGACCATGGATGAAAACCTACGATCTAATCAAATTCTTTTTCTTTTCCAATTTTCTAAGGAGTTCCATGTCATGGAGATTCTCATATGTGGGGCATAGATATGTAAATATTACTTGTGGTTTTATTTTAATGGTTAGAGGGTTTCTAAGGTAACCTATCTGTCCAACTGTCCTGCTCGGTGTGGGAAGAATTCTCAAACCTCCCAATGCAACTGTGGATTTTTTTGTAACAAATCATGACCTTAATAAGAGTGTTTATATACCACGTATTGGATTGATTCTTTAACATTATTCCATAACATAGGGTTTGGGAAGAATTCCCAATCCTCCCAATACAACCCAATACAACTGTGGAATTTTTTTAACAAATCATGCCCTTAATAAGAGTGTTTATCTACCATGT